>VIAB01011387.1:5201-34657 GCA_009801035.1 Oophaga pumilio
GCTCCTGAGATGGACCACCCCTTCGGTGAACTGTTCCTGAGATGGACTGCCCCTGAGGTGAACTGCTCCTAAGATGGACCACCCCTGAGGAGCTTAGATAACTGAACCATGATATATCAAAACCTACAGCGTGCGCCTTTATTTTTTAGACATAGAGGACTTCACATTGGATTGGAGTAGTGGTCCCAAATAAGAAACTATTCCTAGGGTACAGTCTAAAGCCATATTAAACATAAGCATGATAAAAAAAAGGAGTTTTAAACAAAGTCGAAAATTATCAACCACAGCATCTGCTAAACTTGATGGCCCTTGCGGTGGCCAGGCCCTGCTTTTGCTTCATTAGCTGGACCCATTGTATGTTCTCCTCGTGGGCCAGTCTAATACCACATAGAAGAAGCTAATCACAAAGCTTCATTTCTTTTTTTCCCCGTACCTTCAGATTTTTTCTCAAGAGATTATTTTTGGCTTCAGTCTTCCTTATCACAGATAAACCCAGGTAGCTTTAGAAACAAGACTTCCTGTTGTGTCTGAAATGAATCGGCAAATGATACTGACTTCTCCCGCGGACAAGCAGAGCAAATCACAAGGCTGGGGCTTTGTTGTTATTGAGATATCGTTCTTGAATATAAATGGAGCTAATTTTACATCATCAGAGGGAAAATCAAGCAAAAAAGAATTTCAATTGTCCTAGTGCTCCCTTGGAAATGAAAAGAAAGGTATTTCAAACAAGGAGAATGTGATAATGTTACAGCTCGAATATTCTGTGATAAAAGGAAATGGGTAAAATACCGCTCCGTCGCCGGCTTCCCAAATGTAGATTCAAGATGATGGTTGAAGCAATTTCTGTCGACTATTGTATTTTACTTAATGTACCGTCTGGGGAGCAAAGTTCTCTCTGGCACTGTGATAACACTATGTACTTACCACAGCCCACAAATATTTCTTAAGAGTTCTGTAAGCAATTTAAGACATGACCAATGGTAAAAAAAAAGACTGCTCCGAGGTCAATTATGAAGAGTAGCTGCTCTCTTCTCTTCGCATGACCTAAGTTCCTAATCACCCAGCATAGGTCCATTTGCATACACATGGCATCAGTTCTACAGATGAGTGATGGTAACATGGCTCTGCAACTCCTAGCATTTGAAACATCAATTTTTGGTCATGGTAGAAGGCTGGTGGAGACACTTGGACGTCATGGCATCAACAGGAGTTCATAAATACCTTGATATTATCAAGGTAAGCCACCAGTCCCTAAGACCAAAAGTCAATGATATGGCTCACCTGGTGAGGTGGATTAACCAAGCTATAGATCATGGTGAGCATCAAGGACTGGAGGCGTTGATGCAGTGGAGTTGGTTAAGACAAACTGCACATGGAACAGCAGAGGTGGGTATGCTGGATGGCACACAAAGAAGTGTGAAACTGGATATGTAGGATGGATTTCAGGGCCTTGATATAGTTGAGCCAGGTCTGGACAACACTTTGGAAAAGCAGATATGGATTGGCAAACAGGCTACTTGATGTAGCGGAGTTGAGTTTGCAGACACCTTAGAATAGCTAAGATAGATGGGCAAACAGGCACCTTGAAATAGCAGAGCCGAGTCTGAAGACAGCACCAGGGTTGATAGATAAGTACCTTGATATGAACAGTAGCTGATCTCAGCGGTAGTAGAGATGGGTTTGCCCGAAGACTCAACAAGATGTCAACATGTGGTAGCAGCGAACTACTGCCTGAATACTCAGTCATCATGCAGTCGCCTGAGCTGGCATTAAAAGGCCTACAAGCATGAAATCAGATAAGAGTGCCGGATTCACATTTTAACTTGATATGCATAAAAGCAGAGAGTTTGGGCCAATTGAGAAGAAAGATGCTTGAGGAAGCTCTGAAGCCAAAAGATGTAACAGTCCAAATCATTTCAGTGTGGGTAATCAAAAGGAGAAAGAGACTAGTTGTAACCACTGAAGGACCAAAATAAGAGGACCCATTGTACCGAGGAAGGCAAATGGTCAGACACTGCTTGAATCTGAATTGTTACTCCAGCTAAGGCCTCCTTCACACATCCTGGTAGTTTCTGTACAGGAAAAAACAGTATTAGTGAAATTCGTGGTCAGTGTCCTTCTGCCATCTATATGTACGTATGTGACATCGGTGTATCTGTTTGACGTCCACATACCCGCGCCTGGGTTTGCTGAAGACAAGCAGACTAAGGATTACTGGAACCGTGTCCTGTGGTCTGATGAGACTAAGATAAACTTATTTAGTTTAGATGGTGTCAACCGTGGGTGGCGGTAAAAAGGTGAGGAGTACAAAGACAAGTGTGTCCTGCCTACAGTCAAGCATGGTGGTGGGAGTGTCATGGTTTGGGGTTGCTTGAGTGCTGCCAGCTGTGAGAAGCTACAGTTCATTGAGGGAACCATGAATGTCAACATGTACTGTGAGATACGGAAGCAGCATGATTTCCTCCCTTCGGAAACTGGGCCACAGGGCAGTATTGCAAGATAAAAGCAACACCCAATCATACATCCAAGACCACCACTGCGTTGCTAAAAAAATGAGGATAAAGGTGCTGGACTCGCCAAGCATGTCTCCAGACCTAAACCCTAATGAGCATCTGTGGGGCGTCCTCAAACGGAAGCTGGAGGAGCGCAAGGTCTCCAACATCCACCAACTTCGTGATGTCGTCATGGAGGAGGGAAGAGGATTCCAGTGGTGACCGGTGATGCTCTAGTGACCTCCACACCCAAGAGAGTTAAGGCAGTACTTGAAAATAATGGTGGCCACACAAAATATTGACACTTTGGGAACAATTTCGCCATTTTCACTTAGGGGTGTACTCACTTTTGTTGCCAGTGGTTGTGATGGGAATTACAGTCCGTTAAACGTACACCTTGTATTGTGCTTACACGTAGCACTTCTTGCATGCTGGGATTTCGCAGTCTTGGTGCCCTTCTCCAAAAGCAGCAACCTATTTATAAAATGGCATAAAACCAGCAATGTGTTTACTACATCCTGCTTCCTTTTCTTGTCATCAGTCTCGGGAATGTTTAACCAAGCATATGGGTTAAACAAATAGGAGATAGCAAAAAAAAATCCAATCTGTTAGTTTCTCACCATAGGATTCTTCTAGACCAAGTTCTCATTCGATGCATTTTCAAAGGAATTCAGCTTCCAAGCGGTAAAACATAGCGGATGGGAAAAGGTCACGAACAATTCATAAGGGAAGAAAGCATCTTATCGCTAGCGTATGCCTTGTTTGTCTCTTGTGTTCAGTGTGTGATGGATCTCAGCTGAATAGGAGCACAAAGACCCAACAATGAAGACCACTGCTATAGTAACGGACCATTGATTTAGTTGTCTTGTACAGACCTGTCATTGTGATGGTCAATATGGCAGAACCTGGAGCTTTCAAGAAAGATTGTCATCGTGATGGTAACATTGGCCATGAAAATGATAACATCTTGGTTATTCTAGGCTTTGCTTGTCCTGTAGAACTTTATTCGCTTCCTCAGCACGTATTATGGTGGCCTCCTACGTAGGTTATCAGATTTTTGGGAGCACGAAATTTCCAAAAAATCTACTCTTGGCATCAGCTACATATTTGCATGCACCTTACTGTAGACGATGTGGACCACCATTGAGTTTCTACAAATTTGACGTTGAGTTAAACCCAACAGCACAGACTTATTTTTTTCTCCCCTCAATCATTATACTAGAATATGGACTTTACGATTAATTCCTGGTCGCTCCCAAAAAAAGAAGTCTCCATTAGTATCAACTGATAAAAAAATGATTAGATGACATCAGGATATGTTATCAAGTTGTCAGCAAAACAGGCAACGTTCAGGGCAGGTGGAGAATTTACCCAACAGAAAAACTGTTACACAGATGTCCTGGGCTTGGGTTCTGCTCCCTTCAGCCCGTGTCTGCCAAAGTTTCATGCGCTTCACTTCTGGTTTTGCAAGGAGCCCGGCGTGCTCCAATGGGATCATCTGTCTGAGCCCCTGAAAGGCTCACAAAAGAAACTCGCCTGTGTCTTGATATTTAGACTTTAGTGTCCCTCAGTTACCTTGCGGCTTTCACTACTTTTTCTACTTGTCTGTGGTCTCCAGGACAATTCTTGTCTGTCTGTGGCTTCCAGTACCTCAGCCACCTTTCTACGGTCTTCCAAGACCTCTGTTACATGCCTGCCTGTTGCTTCCAGGAAGTTTCCTGTGGCTTCTAGTACCTTGGCTACTTGTCTGTAATCTCCCGGAAGCCTCCGGTCGGCTTACGGCTTCAAGTACCTCAGCTACCTGTCTACGGTTTTCCATTACCTCAGCTACAAGTATGCCTGAGGCTTCCAGGATGTCTCCTGTCCACCTTCAGCTTCCAGTACCTCTGCTACTTCTCTGTGGTCTCAAGGACAACTCTTGTCTGTCTGTGGCTTCCAGTACCTCAGCTACCTGTCTACAGCCTTCGAAACACCTCTGCTACATGTCTGCCTGTTGCTTCCAGGAAGTCTACTGTGGCTTCTAGTACCTTTGCAACTTGTCTGTAGTCTCCCGGACGTCTCCAGTCAGCCTGCGGCTTCAAATACTTTAGCTACCTGTCAACGGATTTCCATTACATCAGCTATGAGTCTGCCTGCGGCTTCCAAGATGTCTCCTGTCCAACTGCAGCTTCCAGTACCTCTGCTACTTCTCTTCGGTTTTATGGATGTCTCCTGGCTGCCTGTTGCTTCCACTTCCTCAGTGTCTTTGCAACCTGTCTCTAAGACGTCTCCTGCTTGCTTGCGGCTTCCAGTCCCTCAGTCATGTGCCCACTAGGATCTTGGGCTTAGAGGATCTACATCACCTAATGAGCATCTTAATAAAAGCAACCCATGGTCTGTCAGCAACAGTAGACAGGAAGAAGGTCAGGATGGAAAAAGCATAGGTAGATGTGGTCAACAGATCAGCTGGACTAAATGTTAAAATTCCGAACAGTAGAAACCCTAAGCAAGGAGAAGTGTTTAATGGACTTCATGGCTTAGGCACTAATGACTGGATGGTGGAAGGGCCTTAAATACTAGAATCGGCAGATGTAGTAAACCCTTGGCTCTCGTTGACCTTGTAAGGAATTGGGAGACAGTTGTGGTGCTTAAAAGTGGAGATCCCAACATGAAGATAGCAGCCATAAGCACTGTGTCAAGGAACAAGAGGTGGCGATGTGTGATAGTGTTGCACTGGCTTGAGGAGCAGAAGATACCGGATGATTGCCAAGTAGATGTAGGAGTAGGGTGACTGTGACACATTTGTATCCTTTTATACCTTTTTTCTTGACTTATCCCCAGACGAGTGGTGTAATATAAGCATCTTTAAAAAGAAAAATTATTTTGAACGACACTCTGTTGGGAGAGGTTTATGCTATATGTGTCTTTACGTGGCCACCCAGTGATTGTGCTGTGAGTTACACCCTGTCTAAGGTTTGATTAACCTGTTCCAATAAAATCTAGAACCTGTATTTTGAGAAATTAGGAGTTCTTAATGACATTTGAGGAAAGGAAAGGGTGGACATATCTGTAGGATTATAGGTAATGGTCGACACGACCATGTGGTTACACCAAAGCCTAATTCGGAGCTTATTAAAAACCATGGACATCCATGGACAAAGAATAATCTTGTGGTCCCCTAAAGTGTGGTGTTTGAGTCCAGAGAAGCATCATCTTCAATTACTTAAAGGGATTATCCATTTAAGGATCTCAGGGCATGATAGGCGTTGTGGTTTTATGACTGGAACGTCATGGGTTTGAGCCCCTTTAACAAATGACTGGCTCCATATCTGAGCCTTGTCCTTCTTTATATTCTTCCCGCTGCTCTTCTGATATAGGTTTGCTCAGGTCAGTCAGGGAATTATTGGCCCCCGGTATCATGAAGCCGCGCTCTGGGGATCAGCGTGAGATGAGCTCTGTGATTCATTGTAAATGACAGAAAGTGGAGTAAAAAAAAAAAATAACAAAAAATATCCGAGGCTGTAATCCCCTAATATAATATCAGTGTATCCCAGATACAATAAACCATGGAGGAAACCGCTGAATTATTATACTCCCACCCAAAAAACGAAACAATCCGAGTGATGGATGAGGGAAAAAATAATGCAAATCACTGGCGAGCCGACTCTCCGGAGGATTCCTCTACTCTACAGGAAAATCATAGTGCACAAATCCAATAGTTTTGCTTTGTTCTTGGAACTTTTCTTATAGAACGGGGTGGATATATCATTTGTATCACATCTAAGAGAAGACTAGCAGAAAAATGTGGAGACACAATAAAGTTCTCCACTTTGGACAATCCTTACTTGTCAGAAGAGTCCTTTAAAAATGAGCTAATCACATTGATCGGCTTTGATTTGTCAAGAAAACTGTTCAATTTTCCTGCAGTGCCACCGCAGGGGAAATTGGGTACTACACCATGTTCATTCAGCAGAAACAAGTAAATCAATCCAAAGGAAATTTTATTTCATTGCAATGTCACAAACAATATGGGTTCACCAGAACTTGATTTTTTCTTTATTCTTTTTAGGATAAAATGTTTTATAAAAATATATATATACTCCCTTTGATACTCATGTGCCCTGGCTCAGTAGCTCCCTACCTGGTCCTCCATTTCCGTCTTAGGTCTTCGACACTGGCTAGGTCCTCAGTGATGTTGTGACTTTATGGGGTGATGTGCATCATGATGTCACGAGAAACTTTGTGAGCACTAGAAAGCGAGTCAACGGAGGAACGGGCAGGGAGCTGTAGTGCCAGGACAGGTAAGGGGTTGGGGAATCAAATTTCTGTAGATTTGCTTATTCATTACTATTCACATCAATGGTCTACCTAAGAGTGTAGGAGAGGTCAGGTACTCCAGAGCGAGAGACACTCTTTTGTAACCACTCACCACCTTTGGACAAGAGATGATGAACCCTTATATGGACTAAGAATCCCCTAATATAAGATTGGGTTTTCTAAACCAAACTCCAATTTCTCAGAATACAAACTCGATACATTATCAGGACACACTAAAAACATCTTTAACAGGTTGCACCGCATGTCTCAACCACTAGGTGGCCACATGCACACACATAGCATAAGTATCTCCTGACAGAGTATTGCAAATTCATGTTTTTTTGACAATCTGGTAATAGCCATCTTGAGATATGTCAGCCCAGGAGGAAAAATGAGAAGGGTTTTATCTGTATTGGGGGAGCAGCCGAGAAAAGAGGAAGGAGAAATGGTACAAAGATAAATATATATTCCCCCGCAGCACAGAGTATTTAAGGATATAAAGTGAATCTCCACTTCTTGATATAAATAAAGGATCTAGTTGGCAATTTTTCATTCACTGCTTGTAATATTAATGGAAAGTGACGGCATGGTGCCGTGCTTCATCTGACAGGGAGCACAATGCCTGAGGGCCGACCCCCGGCACATTATGCCACAGGAAGAAAAGATGAAGGATCCTCCATCCACATGACACCGGCCACCTGTGTGACCTGTCACATCCTTTATAGGAGAAGAAATAATAGGACATGGCCGACGTGTCTGCAGACTTATAACAGACTACGGCACAGACCATTATTACTATCATTATTATCACTTGGCTTCTATCAATGATTGTGAACGGTGCTCAGGTCAGATATCGTCTGGATTAGTAAGGACACGGAAGGATCGGGGACCCGAGGCTGAAAATAGTTATCTGCTGAGCGACCCCGGACATTACATAATGGGGGACTCATTGTATAGAAATAGAGGAGTCTCACATGTACATCAATCTGCCACCGCCGGACGAGTCCTTGAGGGGAAATATGTGTCATTGCGGCTATTAGCTGCGGTGATGTGAGCTGGGAAGCATGCTCCAGCACATATAGTGCCGAGAGAGTTATTTGGGAATTCCAGGGCCTGGTTTTACAAGTAGTCATAAGAGACGGCTGGGAATGACTGCTCACATATCCCAACCCTCAGGGGCGTGGAATGGTAGATAAAATGGAGGTCCAGTCTCTTATTCAGTGTGGAGACCTCCAGTGTGTGTTGCTAAAGACACAGACCTGAGTGGGCGGGCACGCAGTACTATATGGACTACTTGTTCCTGTTTGTTTTTCACTTTGTGCTGGAAAAGGCCGTTCATTTTTTTCTATCCAGAGCAGTTTATGCAGTTTTAATAAACTTGTTTGGACATTTCAGCAATACCGCTTCCCGTGCCAACCGCAACTGCAGCCGAGTGACTATAGCTCTCTACTATCTATCCATATCTTTATGCATCTATTATCTATCTATCTATCTATCTATCTATCTATCTATCTATCTATTATCTATCTATCATCTATCTATCTATTATCTATCTATCTATCTATCTATCTATTATCTACATATCTATCTATCTATCTATCTATCTATCTATCTATCTATCTATCTATCTATCTATCTATCTATCTCCTTAGTCTCTTCTTGCTTCTGGCTGTGCTGCGTTGCTCCTTGTGAGCCAGTGTTTCCCATCCTGCTTAGTGCAGTCTTCCTGCCATGAGGTCTTCTTTCCCCTCTCACATCTTTTGTAGACAAAAACAAGTGTCTCTCCTCTCACCTCACCTCTCTCCACTCACCTCTCTCCTTTCTCACTTCTCTCTTCTCATCTCTGTTGTCTCTCCTCTCACATGTCTCATCTCACCTCTCTTGTCTCACTTCTCTCCTCTGACCTCTCCCCTTTCTCATCTCAGCTCTTCCCTCAGCTATCCCCTCTATTCTCACCTCTCTCCTGTCTCCTTTCAGCTCTTCTCACCTCTCTCCTTTCTCATCTCAGATCTTCCCTCTCTCCTCTCAGCTATCCCCGCTATTCTCACCTCTCTCCTCTCACCCACCTAGCCTCCCTTCTCCTCTACTCACCTCTCTCTTCTCATCTCTCTCCTGTCAGCTCTCCCCTCTCTTATTACCTCTATCCTCTCACCCCCTAGTCTCCCTTCTCCTCACCTCTCCTCTCAGCTCTCCACTCTCTTCTCACCTTCTCACCCATCCAGTCTCACTTCTCAACTCTCCTCTCTTACCTCACCTCTCTCCTCTTTTCAGCTCTCCCCTCTTCTCACCTTTCTCCTCTTACCCCTCTCTTCTCACCTCTCTCTGTTCACCTCTCACCTTTCTCCTCTATCCTCTCACCCTTCTCGTCTCCATTCACCTCTCCCTCTCTTCTCACCTTTCTCCTCTATCCTCTCGTCTCACCTCTCTTCTCATCTCTCTCTGCTCCCCTCTCCTCACCTTTCTCCTCTCTCCTCTCGTCTCACCTCTCCCCCTCTCTTCTCATCTCTCTCTGCTCCCCTCTCCTCACCTCTCTCCTTTCACTACACTCCTCTCTTCTTTGTTTTATTTTAGCTGAGGTCTGGCGTAGCTTCACCTGAACACACACTGCCTGTAAATGATGCTCTCAGAGACTATTATACAACGCCGCTGCCTCAAATGTCTTCTATTATTTCAGCTACAAATTGTTACCTTCAGCTGAAACAGATACAAAGCCGCAGTAATGGAATAACCGCAGAATAGGCGTCCTCCCTAAATATCACCGGAGAGGAAGAACGCCAAATATGAGAGAGCGAAGAGCAGGAACCCTCAATACCAAAGACATGGGCTGAGCTGAGGCGGATGCCAAGGTGTCCGGGACACATACTGCCCTCGCATCTTCTGGAAATTGAACCTTTTTTTCCTCTAATACTCCCTTGTCCTTTGAGGTGGTATTTGACCATCATTTATGTATGGGCCATTTACAAGTTAATCAAGTCACCCCGACACTTTGGATGTCTCACCTCTTTCACCTGATGCCCCATGTCCAGGCTGATAGTTGCCATCCTGGTAAAGAAGCTGTGTATCCTCTGGAGATTGAACCTTTTTTTCCTCTAATACTCCCTTGTCCTTTGAGGTGGTATTTGACCATCATTTTTGTATGGGCCATTTACAAGTTATTCAAGTCACCCAGCCCTTTGGATGTCTCACCTCTTTGACCTGATGCCCCATGTCAAGGCTGATAGCTGCCACCCCCTGGTCTATAGAATAGAGCGAAGATGGCGCCCACTATGGGATCATTAGGTAGTATCAGCTCCTTTTGGCTATAGACATCAGTAGAAGGTCCTTATCTATGAGACAATCCGCGCTCTCCCTACAGAACAATGTGAACCGTCAGCATCTACAATGTAATCTCTTTTACTTGCTACATTCTTTCTGACAATGGTTGCCACGGGGATCGGCTTTAATAATATTATTTTTTTAAAAATATGCGTTGCAGTTTCCTGGATTTGCTTGTTAAACAACTATCTTTAAATTGGATTAGACCCCTCGGATGTGGCGTCTCCAGAGCTCTGCGTGACTCCAAGAATGACAGGAGTACAGAGCGAAGCTGAACAGACCATACAGAGATCTCACTCCTTTTGATGTGCCAGTTTCTGCCAAAATTCACTGCGGATAAAATCCCAGTGTAGAAATCGCATGAAAGGGGCTGGTTAGTATTTTTTTCAGCCTAACAGCTGTGTTGCATACAGATATTTATAACCAGAGGCGAGAATGCTTTACGGGTCACCTCCTGGGACTGAGATGAGAAGGCTGCAATCTTTTCGACAAAATACATTGAATGCTTATCATTGCATGGCTAATAAGGAGCGCTGATACAGTGTTACATCCACTGCCTTCCATTCAATTGGAATAATTCCTGAATGCTTGCATCCCCGTCTTCCAAGATAAAGTCGACCTGACAGCTGTTTGCAGACAGTGAGATCTCCATATGTACTGGGATTCCAGATATTTGCTCAATGATTCCCTTTCCGGAAGATAAAACGCATAGAGTTCACTGATACAGAGAATTTACCATTAAACTGCACTGGGAATTAGTTGAAAGAACAGAGTAATATACAGATGTAGCAGAGCTGAGTTTGTCTGCTAATCATCAGTTTCGCATGTGTCATCTGGGTTATCCCAAGTACCGCACTAGCATAGCACTGAGTGATACGAATAATTTACCATTAAACTGCACTGCGAATTAGTAGCAAGAACGTAGTAATATACAGATGTAGCAGAGTTGAGTTTGTCCACTAATAATTATAAGTTTCGCATATGTCATCTGGGGTTTCCCACATACTGCACTAGCATTTAACTGGCTAATACGGAAAATGTACCATTAATCTGCACTGGAAATTAGTTGATAGAATGATGTAATAAATGGATGTAGCAGAGCAGAGTTTATCTGCTAATTATATGTTTCGCATATGTCATCTGGGGTTTCCCACATACCACACTAGTGTAGCACTGGCTGATATGGAGAATTTACCATTAAACTGCACTGGTAATTAGTAAAAAGAACGGAGTAATATATAGATGTAGCAGGGTTGAGTTTCTCCACTAATAATTATAAGTTTCGCATATATCATCTGGGGTTTCCAAATACCGCACTGGCGTAGCACTGGCTTATACAGATATTTACCATTAAACTGCACTGGGAATTAGTTGAAAGAATGAAGTAATACATGGATGTAGCACAGCTGAGTTTGTCTGTTAATTATAGGTTTCACATGTGTCATCTGGTGTTTCCCACGCACCGCACGAGAGCAGAACTGAGTGATACAACGAATTTACCATTAATCTGCATTGGGAATTAGTTGAAAGAACAGAGTAATATATGGATGTAGCATAGATAAAATTGTCTGCTAATTATAAGTTTTGCATGTGTCATCTTGGGTTTCCCACGTACCACACTACCGCAGCGCTGTCTGATACAAAGAATTTACCATTAAACTGCACTGGGAATTAGTTAAAAGAATGGAGTAATATACAGATGTAGCAAAGATGAGTTTGTTTGCTAATTATAGGTTTCGCATGTGTCATCTGGGGATTCCAATGTACAGCGCTAGATGAAAAATTACCTAAAAAGCCTATTGCACCATTATTATTAAAATCTCCACATTGTGGGTTCATATGTTGCTCCTCCTGAAAAGCGTACAAATAATCAGACAACTGGGTGGTTGCCATTGTCCTAGTGAACAGGCACACCCTGAGAAGAGTTCAGTTTATTTGTATATTTCCAGGAGGAACTCGCCCAACATAGGGGGGTCAGTTTTCCATGTTTTGCTACAAGATATTTGATAAGTTTGGGGCATCTTTAAATGTAACGCTTCTGTCTAAGGGATGTTTATTTTCCATCTAATAAAATGGAAGTTGCAGCTTTTAAAAAAAGTTATTGATAAATCTGGCATAAAGATTATTGGCATAGATGACCATTTCATTATTTTTTAAACTAAACTAACAAAAAAAAGTTGCAAATTTTTTGGGTGCAAAATGACATTTGACAAATCATCGGGGCGCCAAAGCAGACATTTTTGAAGCATCTTTCTTGCGGAGTCTTTTACTAGGACGAAGCAGGGCACGTGTGAAATGTTATATATTTGGAGAGGAAATCATTTTGAGACCGTGAAGAGAGCGCTTCGCCTGTCGCCTGTATCATGGAAAAATTGGACAAATAGCAGCGATATGACAGCACAAGCTTTAGGGAATTTACAGTGAAATTGCCTGGGATCGTCAGGGAAAAAGGCACAGATGTACTTATAGGAAGCAGCGGGGTAAACGTCCTCGAGAAATGGATAGATATAAACACTTCTCAGTAAATTTGCAGAGAGAAAAAAACATTCGTCGCATAGCCTGGATTCCATTGATTGTGCAGAATCGGGGGTCAAAGCAATCATTTGACTCCTGTCTCTCCGACTGGGTTCTAGTTGGTTTTCTATAATCAAATGATAGACAAGGAAAATAGACAGAGCTGATACAGGCAACCCCGCCGGGCTATTTCAGTAGCTAGCCATGAAAAAAAGACGATATATGGCCGCGAGCGCAGGATCATTCATTGAATTCAGGAATTGGATAGAGGGGGAGGGGTATGTGAGCGGATTTGCACATCTGTCTTCCTAAATTATTCTCATTAAGCTGCCATAATTAAGCAATGCATACAGAATCTGCAGAGGACATATTGTCTGTGTGTATGGATGCAAGAATTATGCATGTAAATATTGATCCAGAGAGTTATTGCGCTAATCGTATTAAAACTGGAGCGTCACTGAAAAATTAACCCCTTAGTAGTCACGGGAGGGAGCGGCCGCACACATTTTTCCAAACACATTGTTGGCAGCCAGACAAGGATCATTAATGACTTTGAAGATGCAACAGAAATTCCACTTATCTTGGATCATGAAGGTATAATAAGCCTTAAAAAAAAAACAAAAAAACGGTTCTGTAATGTTGCAAATACCCTTCTGGGGAACTGTTGGGTGAATGAGGAGGACGAGCTACTAGTATTGGTATTATGAGGCTTGGTAGACAAAGAAAGTAAAGAACATGGACTTGAAGAACCTTCTTTAATCTAAAGATACTTTACTCCATCTATGGAACGGAAATAATAATGTAAAGGGGTATTCCAGGAAGAATGAGTTGGCCAAAACCACTAATTGTGAAAATGGGGCTCTGCACTGCCCAGGAAGGGAGCCATGAGTGCTGCAGTCGGCTGACAGATGACAGCGTGTGAGCCAGCAGCTGTGACCGGCGGTAGAATGGTTACCGCCGGTCACAGGTATCAGCTGATGAGAGTACTACTCTCATCATTGTACGCCCTGTCTCGCTGATAGCACGGAGAGCAGGTGTACAATGAAAAGAGTATTCATCAGCCGGCGACTGTGTCATAAATAAATAAATAAAATAGAAAATGGCACTGGGTTCCCTTTCATTTTTGACAACCAGACAAGCAAAAGCTGACAGCTGAGGGATGGTATTCTTAAGGTACTGCCACACTACTCGATCCCGCTAACGATCTCGTTAGCGTCGCATACTAATGAGATCGCTAGCAGGATCGTTTTAATATCGCTAGTGTGGGACCACATTTAGCGATGTCGTTAGGACGCTATCGCCGCTAGCGATCTTCTTAGCGATTTAGCGGTACAAAAGTACCGCTAAATCGCTAAGAAAAGGTGCCACACAGCGATAGATACTCACCCAGCGGGAGCGCCAGCGAGGAAATAGGGTCCGGATCGTTTCCAGCGACGAGCGAGATCCCAGCAGGAAGCTCGTCGCTGGAAGCTGCCGCACACAGCAACATCGCTAACGGGATCGCTAAATAGTGACGTTTTTTAGCGATCCCGTTAGCGATGTTGTTTAGTGTGGCATACCCTTCAGACTGGGAAGGGGCCATGGATATTGACCCCGCCCAGCCTAGAAAAGCAGCCCACAGCTGGCCCAGAAAAAGAAAATCTACTAGATGCACCAATTCTGGCTCTTTGCTTGGCTTTTGCCAATTGCCCTGGTGCAGTGGCAAGTGGAATAATATTTGGGGGGTTAATGTGAGCTGTTTTATGGCCGCTCACATCAAACCCACAGGTTATTAATGGAGAGGCGTCATTCACACTCACCCATTACTAACCACGTAGTCAAATGTAAGATATAGTGAGAACTTTCTCATGAGCGCTGACGCCATTGAGGTCACCGGAGTTCGTTGACTATGAGCTATCCACAGGTGACATAGATGATAGAGTGGGAAACACTGGATGTTCAGGCTGCCAAATCCAAACAGTAACACTGGCTTCAGCGAGAAGTCCGTGTTCGGAATCCATGCATGGACACTTCGTGTTCATTATGGACCCTGAACTTTACCGTTAAGGTTCGCCCATCCCTAATTGTGTACAGTCAGGAATGGCATCTCATCATCAATTTAACAAACTGCCCAGTTTGTCATATAAATAGACAAATTTGTTAATGAGAGTAATGTAATATTTGCAAATAACTGAACAGTGGACCCCCATTCATTGGTGGTCCGTTGGCACCCAGTCTGACACTGTATCTCATCCTGTTAGACTTCTGCTTACTGGAATTCCCCTTTATATGTATGGAGACCTGCTTATTCCCACCAACAGAGAATGTTGGGGAAAGATTGACTGGACATATTGAACATAACTGCCCAATCCTTTAGTTTCTAAATTGAAAATACATGTTCCTTGGCAGGAACGAACACGTGTGCATATGGGGGGTTGGAAAGAAAAGCTGTCAGCCATCATCTATTAAAGGGTGTGTAAGAAACCTAATAGCCTTTCCAGAACTAAAGGAACCTGTAACGCACTGGCCAAAGAAGCATAAGGAGCTCTCCTGTTCTCCACCCTCACCCATTTCACTATGGTCTTTCCTGGTTAGATTTTGTGTCACCTACTGACAATGGGAGCCCTACAGAGGTCATCAGGGAAGTCGACCGATTCCAGGACCCAGAGCAAGAAGGCAGACAATGGCACTGGTGGCCGTGGACTAAGGAGAGATGGGTAACATAATTTGGAACCAAAGAAAGTCCTATTCTTAGTGCATGTTGGAAAGTTGGCCAACTTGGGATGCCTAAGACCATATGAAGCATTTCCATCACTATGACTATGAGAATGATGAGGACACCTATCTACAAACAGTTCTGTGTAGGAATTACTCCTAATAATGGAGCATAGTTCTGGTATGCTCTCTGGGTATGCGATTTGTCTAGTACATCCTTTGGAGGTCATGACATGCTGGTAGATTGTGTTTTGCAACAGCTAAAGTGGTGCGAAAATATAAGTTCAGGTTGTTGGACTCACAAACTTAAAAGATTATTCCCCCAAAAATCAAGCTACCCTCTATCTTATGGCATGTTTATTGATGGGGTTCCAAGAATTCCAAGATTGGGGCTCTGTAACTTTAACAATGAGGTTCTGCAACCACGTTCCGAATGAAGTGGAGGTGCACATTTTCAACCTCATTCCATTCATTGTCTACGTGATGGCCGTAAAAAGACTAGCACAATGAAAGGAACAGAGGCCGAGAATGTGCACTTCCGACCCTTTCAAGAACCTCCTTCTCAAATATACTGGGGGTCCCAACAATCAGCAAGTTACCTCTTATCTGATGGATAGGGGATAAGTTGAATTTTGGGGAAGAACCCTTTAAGAAGTGCAACAGCATGGTCAAATATCACAATTGCTTTCTCTCTGGGAACGACTGGAAGACTCCTTTAAAAAGGAGGAACGTCCAAGACTACTGAAATAATTGGCCAATCTTCCAGGTGTCGCAGAAGACACTCCGAACCTCCTGGCAAGCAACAGTCCCTAAAGGCTTCCAGTATGTGGCACTTGGATGCTATGTCACCATACTGGTAGACACAGACAGAAGAGGTCCCTTGGGCAAGAACAGTATATGGGCGCTTTCCTGTCCAATAACCGATCATAATGCACGGTTCCAATTTCTGTGGATTTGGTGGTGACCCTCTTACTTCTTGGGCCCCAGGTTGCACCAATGATATGTCTGCCCCTGGGTCATCACACCGAACCATGACATTCAAATGCATATAAGTTGACAAGTATTTAAAATATAAGAACTAAGAAGTCCTATTACTGGCTCCATTGGGTTTCGCCTACATTTTTGACCCCCTACATCACTGGCAAACTTGGATCACAGCTGAAAAGTATATGGAAAGTCTCAATGTAATTGGCCAATCTGTGGTTAACATTGGGCGTCCAGCCGGCGCTTATAAAGTAGGATATCATTAAGGAACTAAATAGATGCGGAAACTGCTGGGAGCTGTTAAAATTCATATTTATTTTGTGTGAAATATATCTTCATTCATTACGGAAGTTTAAGCGGATTATATGCTGGAGTCCTGGCTGAAGGCCAGCAAAATAAACATATTCTTTCAGTAGCCAAGACCCATGAAAATAACACTACGTGATAGGAACAAGTAATTTACACTTATCCTTATGGCAAAGGGGATATGTATCAAGGGGGCTACATATCACTGGGGCAGCCCCCGAGACCCAGGAAGATGGGGTATCCAGACCTGGTGGATACTATTCACTTCATCATTAGATACCAAGAAGCTTTGTGAGTCAACCAACTCCAAAGGGATGCAATCGGCAAATAAGAGGTTGGGGGGAATTAACCTCCATATGTCTTGTTGAGGGATTCTGGCCAGAATCACCACCCGTCCTATGTTTCCAGGTGTGATGACGAAGGTCCTCTTCTAGATCTTCACTCTCTGGTAACTGTTCCTCCGGTGACACATGTCGCAACGCCATAATGTCAGTCACTGAGGCTTTAGTTGTCAATGGAAGAGCGAGGATAGACTAAAGACCTGGAAGAGCAGAAGACACTAGAGACATAGGGTCAGATCCTGGTCCATCAGATTCCCGAAACCATCGGGTTACTGGCCTTTAGCTGAATAGCCAAAAAAATCAGAATTGGATGCATCAAAAATTTTGGTAAAATTTCAAGGTGAATTCGATTTACACATTTCTAAGAGGAGATACAATTTAGCCTATCCATCATGGTGAACTTCAGGGATCAAAGTTGGTGAGATGCACCCCAACTAGTCTTGGGAATCGAGAGAGCTTGTCCAAACCTTTACGGGAGACCATATGTAACCGTTGCCATATGGCTCCAAGTCATTGAATATATGACATTGCTCACAAGCTTTGACAACTAGAACATTTTTCAGTCTTCGTAGTGTTAGGTCGTTGTTTGGGTTTATTCCAATGTTTCACAGAAAATCGGCATTAGCATTTATTCTAAATATTTAATGTGACCAGTCACCTTGTGGCATCTATTTGTGGTAAAAAAAAGTAAAAGAGGAGCAGTCGCGGGATACTCTCTTTACTGAACAAACAAAAGTATTGATTGAAAAATGAAAAGGTCAAGATGAAAGGGAAGAAGATGTAGCGGTGGAATTAGGGCAGCCCCCGAGCAAAGAGCCGGGAAGCTTAACGCAGATCAATCAGGCTGCACACTTACGAGGCTGAGTGATTTCAATGTCATGATCAGGGGAGGCTGTGACCTTCCTAAATTATCATCACAATTTTATACTAGAAATTTGGCACATGTTAAGAATAATTGTTAACTGCTCAGCGACAGTGCTGTAAATGAGGGAGATGGCGGACCAGTTTGTACACCGCACCGCACAGTCTGCACTTGCTGCCTCTGCACGCACCTCATGCAGTGGATCTCATGGCATGTTGTGCAGATTTTGAGTGTACTTTTGTGCCCACCTCATATCTGCCAACTGTCCTGGAATGTCTGGGATCTCCTGAATTGAAAATCTCCAGTGCCCCAAAGAAACCTATGAAAAGCCTCCTACTAAGTGATGATCCTTGAAAGCTTCTTGCGCATGGTGGGATGCTCCATCATCAGGCTGGGTTTGACATCCAGTCGCATGTCTATGGAGCTCGAGACAATGTGGGAAGGGGTAGCCTGTCATATGGGGTCTTCGGCCAAGTCCTAGCAGGTCTTCTACTGTCTTGCTTCCATCACACTAAAGTGATTTCTACAGAACTAGAGAAGGACAACATGGTCAGAAAAATAGCATGAGCTAGACGAAGAGGAAGACAGGCAACCCGATGGCTTGATACTATCAAAATAATGGCGGAGAAGACCCTGGTGGACCTATCTAGACTTATACAAGATCAATCTTCCTACAGATCTGTCATCCATCAAGTCAAAATGGCTCCAGATTGAGTTGAAGGCCTTTAAAAAAAAATTGCCAACACTGTTATCTGTCTCTTCATTAGTTGTGACAAAGAAGGAGGCTGGCTTAGTTATTAAAAGGAAACCAAACTTTCAAGTAACTTCTCAGAATAAACTGGCCTGTGTGTGTACATGACACTCTTTCTGACTTTAACTTATACTATCACCCATTTTCCCCTCTGCAGGCGCTCTAATTTTCAGTTGTCTATGAACTAGCTGCTACAATGTCTTCTATATGAATCACAGAGAATTACATAGCAATACTGAGCTGTGTAGATATGAATCCAGCTCTTGGATTAGGTAAATTACTTGTTAGACAGCTCAGCATGAGCTGCCTCTGCTTGTTTCCTCACTCTGCTCCTCCGTTCTCCTCCCCTCTCCATAGAATTTAATAGGCTGTGTAAGCTGACACCTCACTGTGCTGCAGGCAAGATAGGGCTAAGCTGTAATATTCAGAGTGGATGGCGACTCCAGGACACAGAAAGGGAAGGGGAGAAGTGGCTGATAAGTGGAGAAAGAAGCAGATTTCTTTGATAAAACAAATAACATTGGGGAATATTCATCAAGCTAAATGTGCAATTTGCAAAAAAACTCACCCGAATAGAGGGCATGACCTTGCTCATCGAGAAAGGGGGAGATTTAATGTGTGACACAATGTGTCCAAAAATGCTCTAAAATTATGGCACACATTTTTGGTGCAAAGTCAACTCATTGGTAGAGAAAACTTAGACTAGACAGTCTTAAAATTAGATTATATTTATCAATTTGATGCATTTTAAGACCATCCAGCCTAATTTTGCACTGTTTAATATATATATATAGACAATTTGGAAAAATCGACCCCCCAACCCGTGTGTTGATGTCTGCGTCTTTCCCATGTCAATGTCTCCAAGGAGGAAACAAACAAGCTGCCCTTTAATGTCTTCCCGATCTCTTTCTCAAAGATCCGTGTTACAGAACTGTGTGCGCAATCAGAACTAATTTCCAATTAAAATACTTTGTTGTGATAAAAGAAAATTAATTTAAATGTTAGCGGAGGGATGGGAGGAAGATGAGCAATGTCATGTTTTATTTCTTCCAGCCCTTGAAGTGCCACTTTAATTCTCTGGTGGAAAGGAATGGCGCACAGATAATATAATTAAAACCCTGTAATGGCATTTTTAAATATACATGACAGATGTTTATTGAATCTTTGTATCCAGAAATGATGAGCCCTCTCTCTGCTCCGCACCGAAGGGGAAACCAAGACGACCCAAGTGGGTCTGATAATGGATTCATAAGGGCTAAAAGTGAGTTATACCAACCCCTGAATTGCCGCACATTGTATTGTACTGTCTTGGTTTTATCTTAAAGAGTTCTTGTTGTTTCAGAATAAGCTATTGTGTGTGTAAATGAGGAATGACATTATTTCTGGCCATGATATGACCTGTATCCTGCTTTTATCAATATATTTCCCCTCTGGATTCTCAATCTCTAATTTTCAGTTGTCTCTGAGCTAGTGAGTGCAGACTAGCTGCCATGATGTCTCCCATACACAGCACACACAGAGGAGAGATTCCTGTTCTCTTGCCTCAACGTAGCATATGACCAAAAGCTGCATCAGGATGGAGTACAATATACAGCAGTACTGAGCAGTTCAGCTGTGAATCCAGCACTGGGGTGAGAAATTCATACTAGAAAGCAGCAGCATGGTGGACATTTTACAACAGTACCAAGCAGTGCAGCTGTGAATCCAGCACTGGGGTGAGAAATTCATACTAGAAAGCAGCAGCATGGTGGACATTATACAACAGTACAGAGCAGTGCAGCTGTGAATCCAGCACCAGAATGAGAAATTCATACTAGAAAGCAACAGAATGGAAGACATTATACAGTATTACTGAACAGTGTACCTGTGAATCCAGCACTGGAAGTGAAACAAAACATTTACTAAAAGCAGAAACAGGACTTATCTCTCTGCCATGATGTCTACCATACACAGCACACACAAATGCTAGATTCCTGTTCTCTTGTCTTTATGCAACACACAGTCAGAAGCAGCAGTATCATGGAAGCATTATAAGGCAGTACTGAGCAGTGAAGGTGTGAATCCAGCACTTGGGTGAGAAATGCTTACTAGAAAGCAGCAGCATTTAGGACATTATAAAGCAGCACTGAGCAGCGTAGAGGTGAATCCAGCTCTGGGTGAGAAATGCTTACTAGGAAGTAAAACATTGGAGGATATTATACAGTAGTAATGAACAGTGTAGTGTAAATCCAGCACTGGGGTGAGAATGCTTACTAGAAAGCAACACATTGGAGGACATTATACAATAGTACTGAGAAGTGTAGCTGTGAATCTAGCTTTGAGGTGAGACAAAACACTGATTAGAAAGCAGCAACAGGATTGTTTTATCTGCCTGTTTTACACCATTCCTCCATCCTCCGTCCCTCTACCCTCTCTATAGACTTCAATAGTTATCTGATTTATCAGTGAGCTGGCAATCAGTCTTGTTTTCATCAGCAGTTTTTCAGGAGGCTGAGGTGAGAAGTGGCTCATAAGTGGAGAAAGAAGCATATTTCTCGGATAGGATATATTACAAAGTTTTTTTGTATTCCCTTTCACTATTGATTTATGCAAAGTTAAAATGAGAAAAAACATTTAGAAGTTATCAGCAAAAATATCAGCTGCAAAAATGTTGGACAATACAGTAATTTTTAAAGGGGTTGTCCTTGATGTGTAAAGGAGTTATCTGAGCAGGACATATTGCCAAATATCTTTGCATCTATATGATGAGCAGTTTTCTCGCAGGAGAATAGCTGAGTTGCACACTATCCACTGAAATCAATGTACAGTCCGCGAATTGCACTTACACGCTGGTTCCTCCAGAGGGAGCTCTTTCTAGTTGCTTAGTAAAGGGGGAAATTATATTACCTTGACTTGCTTGTTTTCTGCATTCTGAAAGGGAACATCACAAAAAACGTTTTGCAAAGCGCAAAGTGTAAAAACTTTACTAAATTAATCCCCAAATTTCATGTTGATGAAGAGTACTGTATGCAACTAAAAAAAAAAAAGTGTTTCTTCCTTCTAGTTTCCAGCTGTGCTCACTTGTAACAGCACACCATAAGGTCAGACGTGGCACTGCAAGTAAATCATTATTGTTTTACCTTTTGGAGAAATTTTTTTTTTTTACATTTAATATTCTCAAATTATTATTTCTATGACTGTTGATAAGATTTATTAAAGGATATTTTTTTGTGAGGATATGGTGACTTGGATTTAAAATGGATACAGTCATTGGATTTTTGGGAACAGATCCTGTCACTTATGCCCCAACTTAATATTATAAGAGTCACATTAAGTTCCCCTAATGTCTCATGTCATGGAAACATGGATCCCATTGTCAGGTCAGTGGACTTATCTGCCTGGGGATCCACCATTGATCTATTGTGTATGTGGATGGCCCCACTGGGTGACCAGAATCTTGATTCTTTCACCTTTTGGATTAATTTCAAGATAGGCAGCATCATACGTGTCTGGTTTTCACTTATCTCCCATTCCCTGAATGGGCATGGTACTGAAAAAGTTAGATGAAGATAACCTCGATCTAGTAAAACTTTACTTGATAAAGGAATTTTATGATAAGGAACCCAAAAAATTAGCCAGCAGAGCGATTGTTACACACCTGCCTTATATCTGGGCTTTGCTTCCTTCACCTCAGTCCGCTAAACTCTATGGTGCTCCATGTCGGGCTTTGCAGATGGTCCGGCGCGAATCCATGCGATATAAGACCTCTCACGACACATACCTGTGTCTAGGTATTAAGAATTCAGTGTTGCTAGCCTCTGGCTTGCGCTGCGCAGCCTGAACTGCTCGGCTACTGTTTGCAGTCTCTTGGACATCTTTCACTTGCTTACCTGTGGCCTTGTCATGATCCAGACCGGGTTTTGAGTTCTGTTTTCCCTTTTTCCCGGTCTGGTCATGTCAGGGGTTAACCTTTCTCAGCCTCAGTATGGGTTCAGGTTGGCTATTTATCGCCGCTGCTTACTGCAGGCGGTGTCACTTATAGTTTTTGCCTAGGGCTGCTGTCGCTGACTCTGATTGGTCCTGCTACGTTTGCTATCTGATCCTGTGTCTCCGTTCTCCTTTATTCCCGTCCTGACTCAGTGGCTCCGTTTAGTGTACTGACTCCCTGGTTGTGACTTGGCTTGTATCCTGACCTGCTTCTGTCTTTGTCTTATCCGCTTCCGACCGTTGCTGATTCCCTGACTTGCCTCTGATCTTGAGTTTGCTTATTCCTTTGGTACTGCGCTACAGTCTAGGATTTGACCCGACTTGTCTGACTATTCTGCTGCCACCTGTGGTAGCCTTGCTGCTGCACTGCAAGCCAGCTCTGTTTAGGTGCAGTCCTGCTTCCACTCTACTGTCATCTTGTGGAGTCTGCACCTACCTGCATCGCAGCAGCATGATAGGCCTCCTGGACGTCTCCCACCTACAGATGATTTCCAGCATCTCACCTGCTTACATGCGGTCTCCTGGATGTCTCCTATCTGCTTGCCTGCAGTCTCCTGGACGTCTCTCACCTGCTAGGAGTTTATAGAATCCTGCTTGCTTGCCTGTGGTGTCCTGGACATCTCTCACCTGCCAGCAGTTTCCGCCATCCCACCTGCTTGCCTATGGTCTCCTGGATGTCTCTCACCTGCCAGCAATTTACATCATCCCACCTGCTTGACCGTGGTCTCCTGGACATCTCCCCCCTGCCAGCGGTTTCCAGCATTTTGTATGCTTGGCTGCGGTTTCCCAAACGTCTCCTGCCTGCTTGCCTGTGGTCACCTGGACGTCTCTCACCCACCAGCATTTTACAGCATCCCGCCTGCTTACCTGTAGTCTCCTGAACTTCACCTGCCGTCTCTTGGATGTCACCTGCCAGCCAGCTTCCTGCCTACCTGGGGTCTTCTGACATCTTCCGCCTGCCTGTGGTTTCCTACATCCTGTCTACCTGTCTGCAGTCTCCTGCCTTGCCTGCCCCACCTATCTGCTTTGCTGACGCTCGTAGTCCACCTGGTGAGTCTATCAGCAAGCTCCAGCTGGCCAAATATGTGACATAGTTGAGATCGGCCACAACAAGAGCAGCTCTCCTTTCTGGCGCAGGGACGCTTTCTTTGACTTATCCAGGGATCTTGCTCACAACTGATTGGAGGCGGGCATATATATGACCCCCAATGACTATGTATTGATTACCTATCAAAAGGAGAGGTCCAATATCCTATAAGTGGACAACCCTTGTTAAAGGGGTTGTACAGAATTACTGCCACATTTAAAGGGTTACTAAAACAGCGCCACATTGGTCCACAGGTCGTAAATAGTATTGCGACTCAGCTCTATAGATGTGAGATGCAATGCTAGATATCACCTGTGAACAGGTGTGGCGCTATTTTGAAAGTATAGGACTGATGTATCTAACATCGGACACGGCTCAAGAGACACGAAGTGCACGGATTATCATCCGGCCTCTGACTAATACTAATATATCATGGCCGTGGTCACAGACTAAAAAGCAATGAAACATTTTCTTTGGTCATATCCCGGGTGCAGCTATAACATGGAGGACGGTAATTTAATCAAATTGGGAACGTAAAGTCCTGAATGTAATCCTAATAAGACCGGTGATGGGGAGGAAGAAATACAAGCTAGGAATCCCACCGGGAGCGCTCCTCTAGAAGAGCGGCCGTCACTGACCACACGCCGACGCGGCAAAACAGCCGTGATTGGAGAAACGGCAATAATGAGGGCAGATTATAAAATGTCGCACTTATTATTCTCTGGCTGTATTTAAAGTGTGAAATTAATCTTAAATGGACAAAACCCAGTGCTTGGATAATGCTTCCGACCTCCTTCATCCACCTACTCTATGTCATCGAACAAGGAGCAGATCTGGCAGATCCAATGAGCCCACGCTTTATATAAACCTCCACACATGGACTCCTCCAATAGGTGGCAGTAGAAGCAGCTTTATTCCTTCTTGAAGAGACCCTATTTGAATACTTCTTTTCCCATGATGCACTGCCCGGCCTATATGATATTTTCCCACTCTATTAACAAAAAGGCGAAAAAAGAACAGTTTGTCTCTTACAGGCTCATCCCTGCACATTGCTGGCTGCAGAATGAGTTAACTGAGAGTCTCTCAGTGAGCTCGATCTGAGTTTGTCACTTTATTTTCTATTTCTGATGTCTTGTTAGGTGCCTTATGGCCACATCAACGTTAAGATCAACTTTGATTTGGTCTGTGGTCATAAATCGTCGTTACAAGCTCAGAACAAGCTCACTGACAGCAATGTGCAAGGACACAAAGAGCCTGTAAAAGCCAAAACGATGCAACATTTATAATGAAAGCTAATTGTAAAAATGATGTGGAATATAAAAAAAATGCCCATAAGCTTCCCCTTACGGTGTTAAGTCTCTTATTTAGGAAAGCTGCCATTAACTGTGGGTGCTCCTTTATCATACAAACTGGAAGATCCCCAAAACAGCTGTATACAGGGAGTCTCATACTATCAGCTTTGGGGGTGTCTCGAAAAGGCAATTCCTTATCACATGTAAAGTTTGATATGTAGAAATTATAAGGGATTGGGGATATTACCCTCTCTTAAAGGAGGTATCCTGGTCTGGCACGAAAGTCTACAGTCACTCTGTAAATCCTCAGTGTGTGTTGTCAGGATTCTCCAA
The DNA here is from genome assembly GCA_009801035.1 of Oophaga pumilio. Taxonomy (NCBI): domain Eukaryota; kingdom Metazoa; phylum Chordata; class Amphibia; order Anura; family Dendrobatidae; genus Oophaga; species Oophaga pumilio. The sequence goes on from VIAB01011387.1 coordinate 30,435, forward strand.
TGTCGGTGTGGGAGAGAACAATCAAGTGACAGCAAGTATGCAATATGCATACTTGTGGTCACATTCCGACTAGACGTGAGCAGCCAATTCATTAGAATTGGCCAGACACGTCTAATAGGAATATTCCTGGGTGTATACATATTGCATACTTGCGGTCACATTTCGACTAGACGTGAGAGCAGCCTCACTGAACTCGCTTAAATGGGGTGAGGCCAGACACATCTAGTCAGACTGCACCTGGGAGTATACATATTGCATACTTGTGGTCGCATTCCGACTAGACGTGAGCAGCCTCAATCAATAAACTTGAATTGTGTAAGGCCAGACATGTCTAGTTGGAATGTGTCTAAGAGTATATATTGCATATTTGCGATCACAGTCTGACTAGACATTTGGGTGAGGTTAGACACGTCTAGTCCTAATGTGCCTGGTAGTATGCACATTGCAAACTTGCGGTTACATTTCCGTCGCCGGCACTGGAGAATCCTGGCAGCTCGCACTGTACGTGCTATGAGGATTCACAAGTCTGCAGTCACTTAGAATGACTGCAGATTTTTGTTCCAGACCTGGATACCCCCTTTAAACTAAAGGGCAAGAGAAGCTCCTTTGCAGACAATCAGTGACCAAAGGGGGTTTCTGAAACCCCAACCAACTCATTTTACTTTTTTTTTGGGGGGGGAGTAGTAAGAAAACTGATACAGCACCACACCCTGGACAATGCCTTAAACATTTAAAGGGTATGAACTAGTGAGGAAGATGGTGCATAACCCCTGATGGGGGAGAGGGATCAGTTGGAAAAAGGGGATCAGATTGACAAACGTGCCTCCACAGGTTTTTGCCCACAGGTATCGATCTAGTCGCGGCTATTTAGTAGACTGCCACTTTATGATGCACTGACTTGTTTCTGCTCCCTTATCCCCAAGGGAAATCTTAGTTATTTTACACCAAGAAAAAAAAAAATCAATATGGAGAAAGAGGCTTATAGGAGAAATATGGTAGAGTCGTAATTAGTAAATAACTTGGAATTTGAAACAAATGATGATAAATAGAGCAAAAAAAGTGCAACAAAGTAACAAAGTGAGTAAAGCTGTCAGCAATATACAGGAAACAGCTGTCAGCCGAACATTGGCTCGCCAGAGTCTCCGCTGATGATGGGGGCTCGTTTCTACAGTAGATACCAGGGATGAACCACTTAATAATTCACTTTTTTATAGCACTGGAAGTACAGTAAATTGTTTCCAGTCTGTGGAACAGGTGCAAATGTCTCTCTTCTTAACAATACTAATTATCCAGACTGTAATGATTATGTTATATTCAGCCGCTTACATCCAATTATTTCAGTTCCAAAACCAGGTGCTGATTAAGAGGCGAACGCGGTCACCGGCAGCTTTCCGAGAGACTAAAGAAAGAACACCATTAGGGGAAGCTTAACGTATACGGACGCCTTAATGGACATTTGTTTTTTATATAAATGAATGTAATTTGGGCTGAAAGTCTATATTGTTTAAAACAAAAATATATGTATAAAAAAAATTCGTATTTGCACATGCAAAATGTAAAAAACACATTTTTAATCTGACGTTGAGCTCGGCTGGATTATGACCGCAGACCGCATCAAAGTTAAGCTGAAGTTTGATGAGGTCATCAATCGAGTATGAGAAGGTTAGAAGAAGACTGAGAAAAAGTTAAAATCTCAGAACGAGCTCACTGACAGATTCTCAGTTAACTCATTCTGCAGCCTGTAATGTCCGAGGAAATAAAGAGCCTGTAAAGGCCAAAAGGGTGCACATTTGTGAATGGATAAAAAAGGATTTTAGGTCAAAAATTGATGCATTTAGGTTCTATACCGTATGTGATCAATCATTCTAAAAATTCTCAATTAACAGGGTGAAATCTGTCTTCAGTGAATGTAGACTTTCACATTGAGATAGGAGATGACAGTTAGTGCTCATAAAATTCTATGAAACTGTAACTGACGTTTCAGGAGAACTTGCAGCAGAATGTCTGTGTGTTTCACTAGCTCCTCCCTAGAATGTCTATGTTCCACTAGCTCCTCCCTAGAATGTCTGTGTGTTCCACTAGCTCCTCCCTAGAATGTCTGTGTGTTCCACTAGCTCCTCTCTAGAATGTCTGTGTGCTCCACTAGTTCATCCCTAGAATGTCTGTGTTTCACTAGCTCCTCCCTAGAATGTCTGTGTGTTCCACTAGCTCCTCCCTAGAATGTCTGTGTTCCACTAGCTCCTCCCTAGAATGTCTGTGTGCTCCACTAGCTACTCCCTAGAATGTCTGTGCTCCACTAGCTCCTCCCTAAAATGTCTGTATTCCACTAGCTCCTCCCTAGAATGTCTGTGCTCCACTAGCTCCTCCCTAGAATGTCTGTGTGCTCCACTAGCTCCTCCATAGAATGTCTGTGTGATCCACTAGCTCTTCCCTAGAATGTCTGTGTTCCACTAGCTCCTCCCTAGAATGTCTGTGTTCCACTAGCTCCTCCCTAGAATGTCTGTGTGTTTTACTAGCCTGTCCCTAGAATGTCTGTGTTCCACTAGCTCCTCCCTAGAATGTCTGTGTGTTCCACTAGCTCCTCCCTAGAATGTCTGTGTGCTCCACTAGCTCCTCCCTAGAATGTCTGTGTTCCACTAGCTCCTCCATAGAATGTCTGTGTGATCCAGTAGCTCCTCACTAGAATGTCTGTGTTCCACTAGCTCCTCCCTAGAATGTCTGTGATCCACTAGCTCCTCCCTAGAATGTCTGTGTTCCACTAGCCCCTCCCTAGAATGTCTGTGTTCCACTAGCTCCTCCCTAGAATGTCTGTGTTCCACTTGCTCCTCACTAGAATGTCTGTGTGCTCCACTAGCTCCTCCCTAGAATGTCTGTGCTCCACTAGCTCCTCCCTAGAATGTCTGTGTGTTCCACTAGCTCCTCCCTAGAATGTCTGTGTTCCACTAGCTCCTTCCTAGAATATCTGTGTGCTTCACTAGCTCCTTCTCCTCCGTAGAATGTTAAAAGCACCAACTGCAATTTCCTATCTCAGTAATGGGGAAATCTGTCTTCTCTGGATATAGATTTTACCTGAAAATTGAAAATTTTGAGAATGAGTGATCAATCCAGGGAGAAAGAGGTGGATGTATCTCAAAAGATATGTAACAAACTTTCTTCATTTCATGTGTACTATTGATTTATGAAATACAAATGTTACCCTTTAAATATAGTTTTTTTTTACTTTTTTCTCACTTTTTTTTGCAACCTAGACCCATAGAGGAAAATGTCCCCAATAGGGTTTGATCAGGCATCCAGCAATAAGGGCCATATATAAAAACCACTAGACCTGGATACAATATAATTATACCATCGACCTCTATAGAAATCCGAGTATTTGGGACATAAAATTCATGCCAAAATTAATCTGGGGCATATACACAAGGTGGGCTATGAAAACAGGAGATTTATTTCAAAATGATTACTTGTTACATCCCATTTTTCTTAGAAATAGTAGATTTTAGGATTCCTGTTTTCTGGGGAAGCTGCATCTTCCTCTAAACAACAAGTCATTAGAGCCATGATGCATTACTCCGGCCGTCAGCCGCTCATTAATTTGATAAGAATATGTCTGCTATTACGGTCAGTCTCCGGCTATAATGGGCCGACTGAAAAAGAATTAATTGGTTAACATGCAAAGAGAGATAAAGCTCAAAACGTCGGCTGCAAAGAACCAACGCTGGGTCCATCTGAAAATGATAATGTGGATGAGATGGGAAGGCTATTTGCATGCTGATGGCTGACATCAAACAGAAATCGCGCAGAAGAAGAATCACACTTTGTGATCGGGATGAAAAAGAGAATATTATGTGAGAGAGTCATGCCGGCTGCATATCGAGCAGGCTGAGCTTTTCTGCTGGATGAGAAGGCACGAAAAATGGTGCCACCTTACTGCCCTATCCAAGGTGTATGGAAATAAAGGACAAGCCCCTATGCCGTGCACATCTAACTGCGGCGGCCGAGGTACCCTTGGATATAGGCGCCTAGTTGGTTCCCTCCGAGTTGGTAGAACCTGTGCAGGACTCCCCTCTCTCCGAATTGCCAATAATTGCCAAATGGTAATGGCAGAGGCATGTGCGAAAAAATGAACATTACACCTGAAACAATTCCACCCAGTGCTGAGCTGTCTGTGCAGTGATTGATAGCTCAGTTATCCAGTCTGGTGCAGGAGCGTGCTGAGCTGTCTG
>VIAB01011387.1:58100-79295 GCA_009801035.1 Oophaga pumilio
TCTTTGCCCCCGGTGACCACACACTTGCATTTTAAGGAGAGTCGTGTCTAGTAATCCAGGGTGGTTGTTACAACGAAAAAAGAGAAAATGTTAAACTCCGAAAATATTTTTCAAGAACAAATAAATCCCACACATCGGAGTCTGAAATAACCACAAAGACGTCTTCTAAATACTTCCCGAGGTTTGAGCTCAATTTGTCAAAGATCGAAAGAAACGCTGCACATAAGATATATGCCATAGAAAAAGGAGAAAAATGCCGGCAATTATTTTAATAACTGCAACACATTTCAGATCTCACGGGTGAGAGAAGGCGGCGGAGAGGATTTCAGATATTGTTATATAAACTGTTACAGAAATGACTGGTATGCAGATATAGCAGAGACGAACGGGTCTTAACTAGTGGTGGGCGAACGTGCTCGAATACCGTCTTATCCAAGCACCCTTGGGTGTTATCTGAGTATCTTGGGCGTGCTCGTATATTATGTTCTAGTCCTTGCGGCTGCATGATTTGCTGCTGTTAGGTGGGGATTCCCTAACAAACAGGCAATCCCTGCAGGTGTTCAGGCTGTCTAACATGCAGCCGCAAGGACTCGAACATAATATACGAGCACGCCCGAGATACTCGGATAAGACGCTATCCAACCACGTTCTCTTATCACTAGTCTTAACACTTTGGGAGAATCTTTGAATGGTTATAACCAACAGGATCGGGGATAACTTTCTGACCACTGGTCCCCTTTACTGATTATTAGGGCTTTAGTTTTGAAAAAAAATCCTCTGTATTCCTGTTTTAGGTGACTGTTCAGAATAAGCTGTTTTGAGCGTGCATGTGGAATAACACTATTTCTTGCCCTTATATCATGCATTTTTCACTCTCTCCGCTCTCTGATTTTTAGTTGTCTCTGAGCTGGTGGTTAGAGACTAGCTGCTACAACACCTCTCATACACAGCACACACAGACATAAGGGATTCCTGTCCCTATGTAGCACATGTTCACAAGCTGCAGCAGCAGGATGGAGTACTTTATACAGCAGTACTGAGCAGGGTAGATGTAAAGGGGACATTACTACATAATGGGGGAGGGGAGGCAACTTGTATGTCCTTAAAGGATGTAGAACGCTTTGGCACCAGGGCCCATTGAACTCTAATTAAGCCACTGATCTGCAGTGTACCTACCAAATCCATCTCGGGGTGAAAAACCGTAGATAGCAGAGAGGATATAGCTGAAAATCTAGCTTTGTGGTGAGAGAAACACTAACTAAAGAGCAACTGCATGGAGGACATTATACAGCAGTACTAAGCAATGTGGCTGTGAATCCACTTCTTGTGTTTGATAGACACTAAAATGAATTGTGATGGTAGACACTATACAGCAGTACTGAGCAGCACAGCTAAGAATTCAGCTATGGTGTGAGATACATTTCCTAAAAATCTGCAGCATTGAGGACTCTATATAGAAGTACTGCTCAGTGTAGCTGTGAATCCATCTCTGGAGTGAGATAGACATTAAATAGCAGCATGAATGACATGTTACTGTAGTGGTGAGCAGTGGAGCTGTGAATCTAGCTTTTAAGATAAAGATTACAACAAAGCAGCAGCATGGATGACATTATACAGCAGTACTGAGCAATCTAGCTGTGAATCCAGTTCTTAGTTTATATAGACACTAGAAAAGTGGCATGGTATGGACTTTATACAACAGTACAGAGCAATGTTGCCATGAATTCAGTTTTTAGGTTTTATAGACACTAGAAAAGTGATATGGTATGGACATTATACAGGAGAACTGAGAAATGTAGCTGTGAATACAGTTCTTAGGTTATATAGACATCGGAAAAGTGATATGGTATGTACATTATACAGTAGTACTGAGCAACGTAGCTGTGAATCCAGTTTTTAGCTTTTGTAGACACTAGAATAGTGATACGGTATGGGCATTATACAGCAGTATGGAGCAATGTAGCTGTGAATCCAGTTCTTAGGTTGTATAAACACTGGAGAAGTGGTATTGTATGGACATTATACAGCAGTACTGAGCAGTGCAGCTAAGAGTTCAGCTCTAGATTGAAAAACATTTACTAGAAAGCAGCAGAATATTCTTTGTTTCTGACTCCACTCTGCTTCTCCCTCTTCCTTTCTGCATAGATTTCAATTGGCAGCAGTAACCCTCAGTGATCTGGCTATCTTATCTTGAACAAGATGGATTTTAGCAATTTTTCTGAGTTAATAATGAGTTCAGGAGGTAGTGGAAAATAGTTCTCATCCGGAGACAAAAATCACTGGAAAAGTGGTGCTAGAGACAGTTTTCTTCCTTCTGGATGGGAATATTGTCAATATCTTGGGTGAAATGACAAAGCTCCTCTCTGGGTGTCTCAGAGCTCCGCTGATTACCGTAACCCCGATAAATCTTTCTTCCTGATCAAATATTCAGAAACACAAGCAATCAACATTTCAGTGGAGCAAAATGCATAATGTGGGATGGAGATTGAGTCTGGACCGAGTCAACATCACAACATACTGTAAATGTCAGGGGATGCCGGGGAAGATGCGGCTCTCGCCAGTGTCTCGGCCAGGAAATTGCATTATATGAATTCCCAGGGTCGGGGGACGCTGCTTGTAAATTCCATTACCTACAACATTCCCAGCAATATATAGAAATAAATTGCTAGAAGATGAAACTTTCAGTGCACCGAGCTAGTGGTGGATGTAGATCCCACCGGGGTCACCTGCCGTACACCACAATTCCCAAATTATCTGAACCGAGGGCGTGAGATTTCCCTGATTTCACACATATTTATAAGGCAGAAAATTCAGCATTAATAAGTCTCCGTCATGTACAGCGGGTAATGTATGTAACAGCGTCCGCTCCGTGCGGGATGGGCTGTGCCGCACTCACCATCTTGTCTATTAGGGCATTCTACCATCAGGGCCACCGGGACCCCAAAGTTCACAGCGTTGTACTTTGTGAGACTCTGAAAGTTTTATTGCATTGTGAGTCTGAAAATTAGTGTGATATAAGCCTGGAACCCCAAGAGTATGTGGGGCTGAAAAACCAGTGTGTCACTGCCCTGAACCCCAAGTACCAGTGCGTTACTGCGCCAAACTCCAAGTACCAGTGTGTTACTGCCCCGAACCCAAAGTACCAGTGTGTCACTGCCCCGAACCCCAAGTACCAGTGTGTCACTTCCACGAACCCAAAGTACTAGTGTATCATTGCCCCGAACCCAAAGTACCAGTGTGTCACTTCCACGAACCCAAAGTACCAGTGTGTCACTTCCACGAACCCAAAGTACCAGTGTGTCACTTCCACGAACCCAAAGTACCAGTGTGTCACTGCCCCAAACCCAAAGTAGCAGTGTGTCACTGCCCCGAACCCCAAGTACAAGTGTGTCACTGTCCCGAACCCCAAGTACCAGTGTGTCATCACTCTGAACCCCAAGTACAAGTGTGTCATCACTCTGAATCCCAAGTACCAGTGTGTCACTGCCCGAACCCCAAGTACCAGTGTCACTGCCCCGAACCCCAAGTACCAGTGTGTCACTGCCCCGAAACCCAAGTACCAGTATGCCACTGCCTTGAACCCCAAGTACCAGTGTGTCACTGCCCCAAACCACAAGTACCGGTGTGTCACCGTCCTTAACCACAAGTTCCGGTGTGTCACCGCCCTAAACCACAAGCACTAGTATGTCACGACCCTGAACCGCAAGTACCAGTGTGTCACCGCCCTGAATCCCAAGTACCAGTGTGTCACTGCCCCGAACCCCAAGTACCAATGTGTCACTGCCCCGAACCCCAAGTACCAGTGTGTCACTGCCCCGAACCCCAAGTACCAGTATGCCACTGCCTTGAACCCCAAGTACTAGAGTGTCACTGCCCTGAACCCCAAGTACCAGTGTGTCATCGCTCTGAACCCCAACTACCAATGTGTCACTGCCCCGAACCCCAAATACCAGTGTGTTACTGCCCCGAACCCCAAGTACCAGTGTGTCACTGCCCTGAACCCAAAATACCAATGTGTCACTGCCCTGAACCCCAAGTACCAATGTGTCACCGCCCTGAACCACAATTACCAGTGTGTCACCGCCCTGAATCTCAAGTACCAGTGTGTCTCTGCCCTGAACCACAAGTACCAGTGTGTCACTGCCCCGAACCCCAAGTACCAGTGTGCCACTGCCCTGAACTCCAAGTACCAGTCTGTCACTGTCCCGAGCCCCAAGTACCAGTGTGTCATCACTCTGAACCCCAAATACCAGAGTGCCACTGCCCTGAATTCCAAGTACCAGCATGTCATTGCTCTGAACCACAAGTACCAGTGTGTCATCGTTCTGAACCCCAAGTACCAGTGCGTCACTGCTCTGAACCCCAAGTACCAGTGTGTCACTGCCTTGTATGCCAAGTACCAGTGTGTCACCATCCTGAACCCCAAGTACCAGTGTGTCACCGCCTTGAAACACAAGGGTGTAAATGCCCCGTAATCCAAATGCCAGTGTGTCACCTCCCCGAACCCCATGTACCAGTGTGTCACCGCCCTTAACCACAAGTGTGTCACTGCCCCGTACCCCAAGTACCAGTATGTCACCGAACCGAACCCCAAGTACCAGTGTGTCACCACCCTGAACCCCAAGTACCAGTGTGTCACTACCCTGAACCCAAAGTACCAGTTTATCACCGCCCTGAACCCCAAGTACTACTGTGTCACAGCCCTGAACCACATGTGTGTCACCGCCCCGTAATCCAAATGTCAGTGTCACCTCCCTGAACCCCAAGTGCCAGTGTGTCACCATCTTTTAACCCAACTGCCTGTGTGACATCGTCCTGCTCTGCAAGTACCAGTGTATCACCATCCTGCACCCCAAGTACAAGGGTGTCACTATCCTGTACCCCAAGTACCAATGTGTCACCACCCTGTTATCCAAATTCAGTATGTCACCTCCCCGAATCCCAAATACCAGTGTGTCACTGTCTTGTAATCTAACTGCCTGTGTGACACCATTCTGTACCCCAAGTGCAGTGTGACACTGCCCTGAACCCCTAGTACCACTGTCACCGCCCTGTATCCCAAATGCAAGTGTGTCACGGTCCCAAACTCCAAGTACCAATGTGTCCCTGCCCCGAACCCAAGTACCAGTGTGTCACTGCCCCAAACCCTGAGAGCTAGTTTGTCCCACCCTGCCCCACAAATGCGAGTGTCACTGCCTTGCACCTCAAGAGCCAGTGTCCCCGCCCCGAACTCCAAGTGCCAGTGTGTCACCGTCCTGTACCTCAAGTACCTTTGTCACTGCCCTGTACCCCAAGTGCCAGTTTGTCACCGCCCTGAACCCCAAGTGCCAGTTTGTCACCGCCCTGTACTCCAAGTGCCAGTTTGTCACTACCCTGTACCCCAAGTGCCAGTTTGTCACCGCCCTGTACACCAAGTACCAGTTTGTCACCGCCCTTTACCCCAAGTGCCAGTGTGTCACAGCCACGAACAATCAGTGCCGGTTTGTCACCACTCCGCACTCCAAATGACAGTGTGTCATCGTCGTACACCTCAAGAGCCAGTGTCACCGCCATGCACCCCAATAGAGAGTGCGTCACTGCTTCTCACCTCAAGAGCCAGTGTCAATGCCATGCACCCCAATAGAAAGTGTGTCACTGCTTCTCACCTCAAGAGCCAGTGTGTCACTGCCCTGAACCCCAAGAACCCAAGTGTCATTGTCCTAAGCCCTATGAGTCAATGTCTTGAACCCCAAGTACCAATTTGTCACAATCCTGTACCCCAAGAGCCCGTTTGTCATTATGCTGAACCCTAAGTGTCTGTATCATCATCTGAACCACAAGAGCCTGTGTGTCGCTATTACCCTGAACCCCAAGTACAATACTGTGCTGTTTTTTCTATATTGCACTTTCCGTGCATTTTGCTGCAGTTTGGGGTTTTGATTTTTAGCCATCAGTGTAAAGTCTTAATGCACATCACATGCGTTGATCCACCCTATGTAGTTTCTTGTATAATCTGGGTATTGCCATCCTCATACACTGGGGGCAGAAGTGAGCAGTTCGGGCTCTCCGTGCAGTAGGTCTGGCCCTTCAAGTGACATTAAGGACTCAATTATAAATGACTTACACGGGCATTACAATTTGCAGCTTCTTTAACATGATCCTTAATTATGTAGTGCACAACCAATTATGGGCAGAGCGGCAGAATTATCCGGCAGTATCTGTACATTAGTTCTGGGCAGGATTAAAGGTTTATTTTCATCTATGGCTTACAGTTGGCTACAGTTGCTTTCCTTTGGGAAAATAACATTATTGGAAGCTTTCAAGCATTTTGGCAGCAAGTGATTTTTGTAGGATATTAATATTGGACGCTTGTTCACAAGTAATGGTGTCAATTCACTGCCTACAGGGGTCGGCACACAGGTTCTTGTGTACATATCGCAGGGAATAACGGCACGATGGTGGATTAATCAAATCTGATAAATGACTTTTTTTGCTTGATAGTCTTATACTTCCACCATAAAACCTTACAATATGAACCTTCCGAAGCTGCTCTTATGATCTGTCTGTGAAGGACATTCACAGTGGCTGGAGAAAATGAAACCCAGGGGTATGGGTCGAGTGGGTAGCTCGGCTTCACTAGACCCAATGGAAGGTATCTTGAATTCGAAAGCAGATTAGAACTTTTTGACCATACATCTTGAGTTGTTCTGTCTCACTATGCCCAATACAATGTGTCTTGAGTTGTATTGCTCCATTTCAATAAACCCTAATGGCTTAGCCTTGAGTTTGTAAGCTGAGTAGAGATGTTCCCCAGAACCTAAAGTAAATGTGTCTTCAGTTGACTTGCTCTGCTCCTATAAACCCAAGGCAAAGTGTCTTGAATTGTTCTGTCCCTAAACCCAATGGAAGGTCTTCAGTAGAGTTGATTTGTTTCTGTAAACCCAAAGCAATATGACTTCAGTTGAGTTCCTCTGCTCTCATAAACCCAATGTGCCTTTGGTTGCTTTGCTCCACTTAACAAGCACAACATGTCTTTTGTTGAGTAGTCCCGTCTCACCCAATAAAATGTGTTGAGTTTCTAAAACCTAATTCAATGTGTTTTCAATTTCTCAGCTCAACTTGACCCAATGCAACCTGTCTGAATTTGAGTTACTATGTCCTACAAAACCTAATACAATGTGCCTTCAGTTGAGATGCTCTTCTACTATAAACTTGATGCAATGTGACTTCAGTTGATTGACTTCATGTATCGTGAATTAAGTTGCTTTGTCCCAATTAAAATAAGTTACCTTGACTAGAGTGACTCTGTTCAATAAACCCAGTAGATTGAGTTTTGAATTCCTAAATTCAGTAGCTACGTTCTCCTAAACCCAACGCAATGCGTCTTCAGTTGGTTTATGCTTCTCTTACACCCAAAGTAGTTTTCAGTTGAGTTGCTTTGCCCCAAAACCAGATGGAATGTGTCTTGAGTTGAGTTGTTCTGCTCCAATATAACTAATACAATATGTCTTCTGTTGTTTTTTTTTCCACTAAACCCAATGCAATATGTCTTGAGTTGAGTGTTCCTCAATGTAAGGAGTCTTCAGTGGAGTTGCACCACTTTACGCAATGTTTCTTGAGTTGAGATGCATTGCTCTTAGACCTAATGTTGTCAGTTTTCAGTTGACTCTGACACAAAACCCAATGCAATATGTCTTGAGTTGAGTCCTCCTCAATGTAAGGAGTCTTCAGTGGAGTGTCTCTTCTCTTAGACTCAATGTAATGAGTTTTCAGTTGAGCTACTCTCCCACAAAACCCAATGAAATGTGTCTTTGGTTAAGTTTCACTACTCTTATAAACCCAATGGTCCCATAAATTCAATGTAAAGTGTCTTGAGTTGGGTTGCTCTGCTTCTAAACTCAATGTAGTGAGTTTTCAGTTGAGTTTCTCTGCCCCAAAACCCAATGCAATATGTCTTGAGTTGAGTCTTCCTCAATGTAAGGAGTCTTCAGTGGAGTTGCTCCACTTAACCCAATGTGTCTTGAGTTGAGTCAAGTTGGGTTGCTCTTAGACACAATGTAGTGAGTTTTCAGTTGAGTTTCTCTGCCCCAAAACCCAATGCAATACATCTTGAGTTGAGTCTTCCTCAATGTAAGGAGTCTTCAGTGGAGTTGAGCCACTTAACCCATTGTGTCTTGAGTTGAGTTGCTCTGCTTCTGAACCCAAAGTAATGAGTTTTCAGTTGAGATTTCTCTTCCCCAAAACCCAACGCAGTATATCTTCAGTTGGGTTTCTCTGCTCCTATAAACCTGATGCAATGTGACAAATGGTCTATTCCACCAGGTATGGACAGTTACAGTCATTACATCATCTACTCCTCTGTTAATGTACTAAAGCCCAAAGTAATACTCAACCAGCGAATTTTACCAGCTTAAGGGAACAAAATTTTGTTTCATGACATGAATGACCTTCATGCATAATCTCCATTCATTTCCCATAGCACTACTACTTACTTATTCAGACGACATCCTCATTCTGGAGCATTAGTCATTCCTGGACTATAATGCATGGTGTAATCATCATAAAAGCCAGGCCAATAAAATGCCATATAAGCTTCGAAGCCTATAATACCATTGCCGAGTACGAGTCGTGCTCCTCTGTCGTCACCGGCTTCACGCTCATGAATATTGATGAGCTGAAAGATCTCGATTTCTGGTTTCCGTAAGAGTGACAACACTTTAAGAACCATGTTTTTTTTCTGCCGCTAAACAAAACAGCTTGTAAGGTTGATGGGAATATATCACATTAATGTCTTCCTCTTGACAATGAAACGCTGAATAAGGAGACTCACACCCGGTGCGGCGAGTGCTTCAGTGAATGTTAAGCACAGTTAATTCAATGTAGAATATCCACTGATGAAACAAAGCCTAGAGTCACAGAGCGGAGTAATCCTTGCTCTCAGAAGAACGGTAAAGTGCTCGACGTCTGCTTTTACGTAGCACAGCGATGAGACGAACGTCAACGACCTCTCAAGAGGATATTGTAATGGTTTGCAGTGTAATCAGTCTAGACAAAGTAGAGACAGCCAAGAAAACCAACTAGAGTGCCAGGCTATTTCCCACAGTCCCACAGACAATGAATAGTGGGGAGGTGGAGCATTCGCACCGCCGCCCCATTCAGATCGGGTCGTTCTTAGGAACCAGAGCTCCTGTTTTCGGGATCAATCGGGACCTCAGCAGTTAGACCCCCAGCAGTTATACGGATAGGGGATAATTTTGAAACCCTTTAAGTCCTACCACCCTTACACCCTTGGTTGTATCTTCTAGTGAAGGTAGTCACCACCGAACATATATGGTGTTTGTGAGATGTAATGGCACCATGACACATAGTGGAGTGGGGCATATCTTGTCAAAATGGCTGGTGCACGCGTAGAAAGATGGGACAGAGAAAAGCTTCTATCCATAGGACCTCAGTAGGACAGGTTGTGCAGTCCATATTTACCTTGGCGCAACATGCCTTCTCAAAAAATATCTCATCTCCCAATCAAGGAACTGCATCAGAAGATTGTTCCATGAGTATTCAAGAACCTTTTCACTTAGATATCTCTCATAAAAGTTCAGGAGATCCTGATGCCCGTGTCTGTGCATGTGCCAGTTGTGTTTAGTGCCGGCACAGAAGGACAGACAGCCATGGTGGTGGTCAACTGGGTGACCTCCTCGGACTCTATGGATGAGGATACCTCCAAATCTAATGTAGTTTCAATAAAATCAGTGTTTTATCAGCAGGAGATTATCAATACATGACTAGGTGTCCCATGCCTCCTAGTCCAACCAGGCACCCAGCACTGATTGGTAGCTTGCTGACAATGTACACAGGAAGCTGCCAATCAGTGATCTGGGCGGGGTTATACACAGCTCAGCATTCAGAGAACTGCTACATCTACAACAGAGAAAACAGGGATTCTATTAAAACTGCACCAAGCAGCCCAGTAAGTGATAAATAGCTGGAATACGGGTCTCTGCCCCTACATCATTTTGCGTTTTCATAAGGTTCTGGTTGTTACTTATTTACAGCAAAAAAAAGAAAATTGCAGTCTGCAACAATACATCTGCCAGAAACCCTGCCTAAAACCAAATGACTCCTATTATAAGTCAATGAGGTCAGGAACACAACACGAGAATATTGTACAATAAATCATCCGGTATCATAAAACAGGAAAAAGAGAAGGTGCAGGATCAAGAAATGTGTCTACAAGCCGGAATGCCCAGCAATGGTCAGAAGAAAGGGTCAAGGTCCTGAGGAATGCTAGATAAGCAGTCCGCGAAAAAATGCTGCAGTCTTAAAAAATATGTTTCTGGCGGTTCTGAGATATGGAAATGTGCTCGAAACGGGGATTACAATGTCACTCGTACCGTGAAACAACAGTATCATACGGCTCATCCAATCCTGAAAAATTGATTCCGCCGGTAAAGTCAAGTTTAACTGCACAGGAAACAGGAGATTTAAAGTAATCTCCATATTTCTCAATTTGGGGCCATAATTATGTGCTGAATAATTTCTCAATAATTTTATAAATTGGGACAAAGCTCCAAATTCTCTACACAAAGATCTAAAAGTAAACAAGCCGACTACCTGCAGCCACCACTAGAGGGAGCTTCCTGTATACTACCTTCCATGTAATAACAGAGTATAGTTTTAGCTCCCTCTAGTGGTGACTCCGGGAAGACTCATTTCCTAATTTCACTATTGACTTTGGAGCTTTGTATCAAAAAATAAAGCTCTGAGCGCTAAAAAGATACGATAAGACCATTTTCAGCTCAGACTATTACACTTATTTAGATGAAAACACTAAACCTAAAAATGTAAAAATGAATGTTAAAATTAAAACAAGATAATATCGTCCCCTCCATTTCCCCGTTAGCAGCATTTTCTGTATATTCCAAGAAAAAAAAACAAAATCTTAGCAATCCTGCAGTGAAAACATAGTAAAACGTCTGCTGATCTGTTCAATTTTTGGCTGGGAATGCCTAACGGTAAAGTTTTGCAAGGAGGTGGGGCTAAGCAATATTTATTTAGTACTGAAGTCAGGGCTGAAGGGGGAGGATCATGCTGCAGCCAGTTGTCTCACAGACAGATGAAGGACAATGAAGCAGAGGATAGAGGACATTATTGTGAGTCAGTTTTTGATTGGAGTCTAAGGGTAATATTTCTCGTTTTAGAGAGTGACATGTCAGGCCTGACTTGTCAGAGTCAGGAGACTTATAGGCCATGCATGCTAATCTGGGAAATTAAATATGCAAATTGTCTCTTCAGAGAGAAAGAGAACTAGAACTCTAGTGCCACCTTTTGGAAGTAGAAATGCAAAATGTCAATAACAACTCATTAATGAGCCTTGCAATATGAATTCTCAGAATCTCAATTTGCAGACACGGTGTTTCGGGGTGTTGCGTTTCATCAGTGCAAAGTGTGAGCTCTGGTTTGGCTAGGTAAGACGCTCTGAACTGGGGTCTAAATGGTAATGTTTCTCCTTGTGGAGAGTGACATACCAAGCCTGGCATGTCAGAGTCAGGAGACTTATAGGCCATGCATGCTCCTCTGGGAAATGAAATATGCAAAATTGTCTCTTCAAAGAGGAAACTAACTAGAACTCTAGCTCCACCTATTAGAAGCAGCAACGCTAAATGTCAATATCGACTCAATAACAAGCCTTGCAATATAACTTAGGATAAAAGCCAAACCAGAATTTCAGTTTGTGGAGAGCGAGAAGCCAAGCCTGGCATGTCAGAGTGAGGAGACTTATAGGCCATGCACGCTCCTCTGGGAAATTAAAAATGCAAATTGTCTCTTCAGAGAGAAAGAGGGTTAGAACTCTACTGCCATCCAGAAACACTGTGTCTGCAAAGTGAGATTCTGGTTTGGCTCTTAAGTCATGTAGCAAGGGTCGATCTTGACTTCTAGGTGGCGCTACATTTCTTGTCCTCTTCCTCTCTGCAGAGACAATTTGCATATTCGGGTTTTGACTGTAACATAAGACAAAACAGGAGCAAATAAAAAGGAGAAAATTCGGGAAAATTCTTTGATATATTTGTGTTTTTTTGTGCGGTATCTTTTTAAACTGGCTTCATCTTAAAAATGGGTCATAGGGACCGAGGAGGTAATGGAAGCGGAAACTTTCACCGCCATCATCTGTACTCCAAATGAGTAGGTTCTGGTAATGATCCACGCCCCCCTCCTATAATGAGGCGCGATCGGCCCTGGACTTTGAAAACCAGACCTCATTATCTCCCGCCATGTCTGTTAAGTCTAAGTACATTCCGCGCAGCATCCATTTCCCTAAAAGCTGCCTCCTATTTGCAAGCAAAGTGGAGGACTTGTCAGCGACACGTTGAGCCGCGGAGAACCGTTTGCATTCCTTGAAGTGGAAGAAATGAAGAAAAAAAAAAATCAAGATGGGATCTCAGTGCTCGAGTCAGGAAATAAACCTCCGCGGCGGGCAGGAGAGAAGAAAGGAACTCATTCTCCGGTTGGCGCGGATGTGTGCCGAGAACACAAAGCTAATTTGTCGTCTTTGATCTCGTCTATTTGTTTGTGCAGGTTAATGAAAAGACAATTAGCTTTCTTCTTCCAAATATATCTCCAGATAAGAAAGGCGCCTTTACTTTTTTTTTTTTAATATGAGGATGCAAAATAGATATAAATATGCAAAAAAAAAAAATCCCACAAAGTCTCCGTGCTTGTGGAAAACATATTGTGGTAATTTAACACGCTTATACGGCAGGAATACTAATGTGGTCGCGGAGGCGACGCGCGCTGGAAAAATGAGAGGCTTAATGTCAGTATAGGCACAAAGACATGAAGCTATTAAAAGAGACACCTGAAGGGTAGGTAGACTTTTGCACCCATTATTTAAAAATGCATCGAAAATAAAACTTACTTTACTGTTTTTTATTTATCTACAGCTCCTTTGCAAACCTACAGTGTCACTGTGTTGACTCCAATGGGTACAGACGACAAAATAACTACCATCTGTTTCCTCTTCTTGCTATCTTGTAGACACAAAACAATTTTTTTAAATTTGGATGTATAAATGGATACACAGGTAAACATTAAAGGGAATCTGTCACCAAGTTTCTGCTACCTCGTCCGAGAGCAGAGACCCTGATTCCAGTGATGTGTCACTTACTGAGCTAGATGCTGTAGTTTCAATAAAATCCCTGTTTTCTCTTCTGCAGATCTAACTGTTCTCTTAATACTGAGCACTGTGCAACCCTGAAGCATGATGTAGGGGCAGAGATGCCGATTCCAGCGATTTATCACTTACTGGGCTGCTGGTTGTAGTTTCAATACAATTAATGTTTTATAAGCAGGGGATTATTACTACAGGATTAGTTTACTAGTTCCTCCTAGTCCAACCACCTCTGATTGATAACTTCAGGAGTACACTGTGCATAGGCAGAAAGCTGCCAATCAGTGGTTGTGGCATGGTTAGACTAAGAGGAACGAGACAACTAGTCCTCTAGTCATAATCTCTTGCTAATAAAACACTGATTGTATTGAAACTATAACAAGTAGCCCAGTAAGTGATACATCACCAGAATCAGGGTCTCCGCCCATACATCATGCTGCTCTCGATTACATAGCAAAAACCTGTTGACAGATTCCTTCTAAATGTTTTTCCTATTATAGTTCTAGCACTAAAGTATAGAGTATTACAAGATCCAAACAAGTTCCCCCCCAAAAATGAGGAAAACACCTTCTCTGTCTACAGCTTCTCCACAGACCTATGTATGAATAACTCCCATCTGTTTCCACTTCTCGCTAACCTACAAATAATAAAAAAGGAAGCAAAGAAAAATCAGTGATACATGACTGCAGGATCAGACTACACAAAGGGTTTGTTTGTAGTCTGTTACCATGGAGACACAAACTATAGCTTTGCTTTAGAACTGTAGACACTGGACTGTAGGAGATTTTTAATCAAAAGCTAAAAGGATGACGAAAGTATACATACCTTTTAGTGTTAAGGATTTCTTCCATCTTAGCTTTGATACTGAAGTTTGAAGTTTTGAAGGCAAAGGTCTAAAGAAATAAATGTACCCAAACAAGCCTCCTTTCAAATGGAAGAACTAGAAATGGTGCTTATTAGGAGGACACTACCCAGTAAGTCAATGTCTGGATCTTTAATGAGACCTCCTTTCAGATGGAAGAAAACTTTCTTATTTGGAGGTCACTAACGTCTGGACCTTTTATGAGAAAAGTGACAAAAAAGTTATGCCAACCAGAAACCCATCTGTAGACAGTCGTAATGGGGGGCGCAAAATGTTACCGTCACCTATAGATGGCACTACAGACTATTTTCTTCCTTCTGGAGGAGAGCTTATTTGCATACTTTTAGATCTATAGGAACATGCATTACTTCAAGGGTGTCCATTGATCAGAAGAACTGAGGTCCCCCGACCACCCAGTAGATGACCATGATGATAGATGGCCATGATGATAGATAACCATGATGATAGATGACCACCAAATAGATAAACGGGATGATAGATGACCACCCAATAGATGGCCACGATACTAGCTGACCATGATGATAGATGGCCACGATGATAGATGACACCCAATAGATGACCATGATGCTAGATGACCATGATGATAAATGGCCACGATGATAGATGACCACCCAATAGATGACCATGATGATAGATGACCATGATGATAGATGACCATGATGATAGATGGCCACGATGATAGATGACCACCCAATAGATGACTATGATGATATATAACCATGATGATGGATGACCATGATGATGGATGACCATGTAGGACATGTGAATTTCTGCATCCAACTCTTCGGGAGTTAAGGAAACGGCTGAACAATCTTGTCTTTCTTAATATTTTCTTCCCATGTGATGAGAATTTGCAGTAAATTGCATCTCACAATTCCCTTTTACCACTGGCCAAAATAACAAAAGTTTATCAGATAATTGCAAATCAGATTCTCAGGTTTATTACGAGCCCAGAAGCTATGCAAATCAACAATATTTTACATATAAGCAATAGGTGACATTTAGGACTCGTGGCCGCAGACGTTCAGTGGTCAGATCAGGACTCGTGAAGCCTCCAGGCATGGTAACTGGTTTAGGTCTGGATGCAATCTCCAGCTGCCAAGTCACCGTCCATTCGTCATAGTAAGCCCATCGAATATCACATTACAATCCAATATAAAGACATTACATTGTTCCTTCCTCAAGCAAAACTGAAGAACAGAGATTTTTAGATTTGTCAATTAGTAAGAAACGAAAAAAAAGGAACATTTTTAACCAATTTTACCCAGAAGTTCTCGGTTAAAACAAGAAAACTCAACCTAAGATTTGACACAAGGAGGCCGACCAATGTCAATGGTTCTGCTGCCTTCTTTTGAGTTATTTGCATTGACCTTTTAAGATGGAAATTAGAGTTGAGCAAAAAAGTTTTGAGGGACCTTGGCTCAGTGGTCACGTTGGTAGTACGTGGCCGACAGACCAGAACCTTGCATTTCACCTCTGATTAGTAGGTCAGGCGCAATATCATAATTATGGAATTATAGATGGGTGATGTATCGCATGGTTTTCTCACACGAAGAAGTACCGTGAGAAGCCAGCAGGTAGGAGTTTGGCAGGACTCTGGTCCAACGGCTACGGACTACTGACTATATTACGTAAACATAATCTAAATATTCTCTGAGTTACTACGAGTGCCAAGTTTTTTTTCACGTGGTCGTTGGACCAGGCTCCTGCACTCGCTGAATTACAGTGAAAGCACAAAGACGCAATACATTTCAGTGATTTTGGCATTCCAAACAAATTACTTTCCTTAAGTCATCTACTAGTAGTGGGACCAATAGGATCAGATGGGTTTGGGTAGAAAGCACCTAAAAGGCACAAGTCTAGGACACTTCACTGAAAGCTCTTTGAGACAATCACCCATACAGGGCGGCACGCTGGCTCAGTGGTTAGCACTGCAGACTTGCAGCGCTGGGGTCCTGGGTTAAAATCCCACCAAGGACAACATTCGCAAGGAGTTTGTATGTTTTCCCCGTGTTTGCGTAGGTTTCCTCCGAGTTCTCCGGCTTCCTCCCACACTCCAAAGACATACTGATATGGAATTTAGATTGCACAGTACCAATAATGTGGAATTATTGGCGCTATATAAGTGAGCAAAATAAATAAATACTTGGGTCTTCAAGAGAGGTGGTCCTCTCCAGAAAGTGGACTAGTCTATAAGAGACTGAGCTTTCATCTACGTTTTAAATAGACAAGGAATGGTCTTCTTAAAAAAAAGACCTTCCTTCAATGCTCTCCAAAGCTCAACTAACGTGATTAACGATGAGTCCACCCTTACTTTTCCACATATTTCAGTAAGGACTTCAATTTTTTACACAATTTAATACTTTATTGGAACATGTTGGCAAAACCATCAACAAGTGTCACAAACCTCTTCCAACTAAATATCATCTTGCACCACTTATCTCTACATATGTGGAGACAAGAGGAAAAATAAAGAAGGACATATCTTTAGGTCATCAAACTGAAGATTTTAGAAAACTCGATGTGAACTCCATTAAACTTTAATTTTTGAAAAATTATGAAGGGGACATCATAAGTTTCTTTTATCTACCACTATTATGGGTAGAGTCAAGCCACTTGCATTCTTCACAATCTTCTAAGTGATGGGAAACAAGAGCGGTGGGGAACTGATCGAATGTTCTTGCCACCTTTATGGATGGACCATACGGAATGTACAAGTTGGGATGTCAGGGCTGACCCAGAATCAAGATACGGGTGGGGAGTAACCCATAATGACTTTTCGGAACACATCTTTCTAGTTTTGACATCTAACAACGCAAAAAAAGAACAAGTTTGGCATTAGTCAGCTCATAGAAATATCTAACAAAGCAAAACTTCAAATCCCGACCAAGCAGGGCGAACTTGAAAGAATTTAGACGGCAGCTTCCAGGTAATGTCATTAAAATGGAACAATTTAATACTCATTGGATTAGTTTATTGTCACGACTAATGAAAGAAATGTAATTCAACAAAATGAATAGGATTTTTATTCCATCGTTACAATTAAAAGAAGAAAATATACTCCCTAATGTGCGAAAGTTGACTGGCTCAATTTATTTGTATCTGCATGACTTCTTCTATGGAAAAAAAAAAAAGACAAATGGGTAGACGTCTTGAAGTAAAAAATACACTTACTTTAAAGGAACAATCCCACGTAGCCGGTCATAAAACAAGCGTAAGCTTAAAAAAGGATTAGCTGTATAATTGGCTTCCCCTAAACATATTTGATTGTGCCAGCGGAAATATTTGCCGGCTCGTTTCTATTTTTTCTTACAAGATTAATTTATTAATTTCAAGCTTTTAATTTTTTTTATAATGTTTTTTTATAGTTCATTTACACTCAAAGAAGCTTTTAAAAAAATATTAAAATGTCTTTAGATTTTGTACAGTTACAATTTTAATGATGCTTTATGTGAAAACACCTGTAAATAACGTTAAAGATCGTTTACTTCTAAGCAAACATAACATTTTTAAAACAATTTAGTTTTGCATTTTTCAAGTCAAAACTTATATAAAAATCTTAAAATATTTTGCTTCTCACACTAGTTACTAGATTTATGCATTTAACTTTTCAGCTTTGCCGTGTAGATTTGGACAGGGTCAGCAGAGTCGTGTTATTAAAAGGATCAGACTTTTCATTAAAATTAAAGAGTATGATTTAATGACAGCTTTATTGTTTTGCTGTAAGGCTTAGATATAACAGGGTCTCACGCCCACACTAGACATATAGAAAAGGCTTTGCGTGCATTCCCTACCACTCCTTGGTTTCTGTAGAAGGGGATTGGATAATTAATATATTAGTCTACTGACACTTTTCTTGACTCATGGAGTTTTTAATTTTGCTGTTTAGACTGGAACATGGTAAGCAGAGTCATCCTGTTATCATTTGAGGGCAGGGTCAACAGTCATCTCATCATCATTTGAGGGCAGCGTTAGCAGAGTCATCTCATCATCATTTGAGAGCAGGGTCAGCAGAGTCATCTCATCATCATTTGAGAGCAGGGTCAGCAGAGTAATCTTATCAGTTGAAAGCAGGATCAGCAGGGTCATCTCATCATCATTTGAGGACACGGTCAAAAGAGTCATATCATGTGAAGGCATGGTCAGCAGAGTCATCTCATTGTCATTTGAGGACAGGGCAAAAAGAGTCATATCATCATTTGAGGGCAGTCTCAGGAGAGTAATCTCATCATCATTTGAGGTCAGGACAGGGTCAGCAGAGTCAAATCACTTGAGAGCAGGGTCAGAAGAGTCATCTAATCATCATTTGAGGGCAGTCATCAGAATCATCTCAATATCATTTAAGGTCAGAATCAACAGAGTCATCTCATCATTATTTGAGGGCAGGGTCAGTAGAGTCATATCACTTGAGGGCAGGGTCAGAAGAGTCATCTAATCATCATTTGAGGGTAGTATCAGCAGAGTCATTTCATCATTATTTGAGGACAGGGTCAATAGAGTCATAATATACTCACAAAGAAAAGGTTGTAAATATATATATCTATATCTATAGATATAGATATATATATACATATATACAGTATATGTGTGTGTCCAATATGGCCACCCCTAAAAAAATTATTAAAGATCAAAATGGCACTTTACGCATTTACTTTATGTATTAGGAGAAGTTGTCATCCAGCTTTTGAGAAGTCCTGAATGAGAAAAATGTCTCATTTGTAATAATCTGAAATTTTGGAGAACACAGCAATAAACCAGAGACATATCACACAAGCTTAAACAATACACATAGGGCTGATGATATATTGGGCTGCAATGAATGACTTTTCATAAAACGATGCAGAAGGTCAACTGAGATAAGTGAAACTCCAGATCCCATATAAAAGACTTCGGCTTGAAGAATGGCAAAGTGTGAAGAGGTTTTTTTTTACTATAGCAATGCTAATGATCCATTGTTCGGATATGCCCTTTTGCTAAACAAGCAGATGACTTTAGGGTCTTTACTACAGATTTTATACTGAAGCCAAAAAAACTTAAAGGTGTCGAACATAAATTTCAGCAGCCACTCAACGACTGCAGATTGCTGAATCCCGAGTGTGTGCAAAATGCACACTATCGGGATTTCCCTCTGTTGACACCTCGAGCGGTCTTCACATGCGATTTGCATATTTGGGGTCACGTTCAGACTAACTTCTCATTGAGAAAAGCATGAAAAGTTGCTATCCGCCACGTGAAGATTACATACTTGTGGTCACGTGATGTCCACTTTAAGGCACTCCTGATCATGAGCACATTGCACACTGTCAGGATATGATGAAATTTACATTCAGTCCGGAAAACGCCTTTTTAAGTTCTTCCTTTTACCAATTTATGATTTTTTTCTTCATCGCCATTCATTTCTTCCTATACTATAAAAAAATCATAAATGAAAATCTGACCCAAAACAGTTCTAAATTCCCTAGAAAAAAGAATGTGCAATGACAAATGGTCAGGCGTGCCCCAACCCTTGTGTCTACATACAGATAGTATGATCCCGTCAGCTAATCTTCCTGCCATCCCGCAGAATATGTTGGTGCCTTAAATGCCATTTTGCAAACTCTTAAGAGATTAGAAGCCCATTATATCTGTATCTGTGGGTAATTTATGTCTCCGGGAGCTCAGATAATATCCCCAGAAGTCCACAGCAGATGAACCTTCTCCTATTCTACATGCAGCGCTGTCCGCACTGCACATCTGTTACCGTACACACAAGGTGAAATGCGCCATTTACATTAATGTCACGTACGGTAGACTGCCGCTGTATTAATCATGTGGCTCTACATCAAATTTATTGATGCTATGGAGACCCTAAAGAGGGTTAAAGAGGACCCAAGAGTAGAGATGGGCGGAACCCTGGATGTTCAGGTCTGGTGGGTTTCAAAAAAGTGAGTGTTCGGGTACCAGAAAAGTACCCGGACCCGAACCCAGAGCCCATTCACTTGAGTGGGGTGCCAGAACATCAGTGCTGTTATGTGCATGACAGCATGGCAAACACTACTTCTAATCAGTGGTAAAATCAGTTGCAGTTTTCACACTCTCAAATGACAGCGTGAGCCCGCAGCTATGATCAGAGGTAAAAAGTTTACCTCTGGTCACTGGTGTCGGCTGATGGGACTACTGCTCCCATCAGCCAACGTCTGCTGCCGCAAATAACAGTGAAAGTAGGTGGCGGTTGGTGGGAGTATTCATCAGCCGATGCATGCGCTGCAATTAAATAATTTTTAAAAAAACGGCATCGGTTTCCCTGTATTTTTGATAACCAGCCAGTCAACACTGACAGCTGGAGGCTGCAACCCTCAGCTGTCAGTGTTAGCAAGGCTGGTTATCTAGAATAGAAGGGTCCCCATGCTGTTTTTTTAATTATTCAAATAAATAATTTAAAAAAAAAACGCCGTGGGGTCCCTCTCACTTTTGACAACCAGCCATGCTAAAGCAGACAGCTGGGGGCTGGTATTTACAGGCTGGTAGGGACAGCAAGTGTCGGCTGATGGAAGTAGTAGTCCCACAAGCCGACGCCAGTGACTGGAGGTAAACTTTTTATCTCCGACCACAGCTGCGGACTTACGCTGTCATTTGACAGCATGGGAACCGCGGCTCTCTGACCAACGGTAATGATTTTACCACTGATCAGAAGCAGTGTTTGCCACGCTGTCATGTACATGACAGCAAGACAAACACCTGGTGTTCGAGGGGCCAAACCCAAACTGTGACACAGATTTCCTGGTGAAGTCCGTGTTCAGTGTCCGTGTCTGAACAGCATGTGTTCAGGACGAACGCAGAACTTTACTGTTCGGGATCGTCCATCTCTACCCAAGAATTCAAAGGCCACTGAGGACAAAATCCTGGATTAGGCAGGCTTGCCTGCAGCCCTACATAATAATGGTAATTCGGGTTGTAAATTGGGCACTCGGACACAACATAAGCGCTCTAAAAACCATAGATATTCGATTAAGGCAATATTCTGCTGGAAGTGAGTGCAACCTGCGCCCCCACACAAGCAAATCTACAAGGCTTCAGTAGCGACTTCAATAAGACTCTGCAATAGATTAAAAGAAAAGTACTACATAATAAGTTATTCCTGAAACACATGTAGCTCGCACATAAGCAACATATTACTTACAGTAAATTA
>VIAB01011388.1:13403-44332 GCA_009801035.1 Oophaga pumilio
TTCCGCAGACCCATAGCAGATAGTGTTGGGCACATTATGGAGAGGGGTAGTGTGGGGGACATTATGGAGAGGGGCAAGTGTGGGGAGAGGACATTATGAAAAAGAGCAGTATTGGGGATATTATGGAGAGGAGCAGTGTGGGGAGACACTGTAGAGAGGCAAGTGTGTAGGAATATTATAGAGAGGGTCCTTGTGGGAGGAAGTTACAGAGGAGGGCAGTGTGGAGACATTATGGCAGTGTGTGGGGGGACATTATGGAGAGGGTCAGCGGTGGGAGGAATTATGGAAAGGAGTAGTGTGGGAGAACATTATGGAGAGTGGTAGAGTTTGGGGGGGACATTATGGAGAGGAGCAATGTGAGGAGACGTAGTTGAGAGAGACAGTGGGGGGATATTATGGAGAGGGGCAGTGTTGGGGGACGTCTGAAAAGATGAACTCTGGGTGTAAAATCTCATCATGGCATCTGTACAACATGGAGGCAAAAGGGATGGGAAGGACTGCAATCAGAGAAGATAATGTGGTGCCCCTGAGGTTCCAGTCGCCATAGAGGTACTGCACCTCGGCCATAGGTGTGGTACTCTATTCTCAGGTAAGGAGGGGATACTACCCAGTACCCACACAATAGCACTCAACACCAGACCTCTCAAGGCCAGGGAGGTACTGGATAGAGGGTGTGGGTGGAGTAAGTAGAAAAGAGGCAGAGCTAAGAGAAGTGACAGTTGGAGGAGAGCAGTGAGTTGGTGCTGGGGACTCGAGCAGTGAGGAGCTCATCCCTAGAAATGAGGACAGTGAGAGAGAAAAGAAAGAGAGAAAGAGAGAAGCTTCAGTGAGAGAGAGGAAGAAGGGGTCATAGGGGCACAGGAAGTGAGGATTCCACCTGTGGTGCCCGAATCCATGCCGACTGTAGTTGGGTGGAGGGACCAGGTCACACTAGGAGACCGGCCCAAGACTAGTGGAGAAACTGAGGACTCAGCTAGCAAACCAGAGGCTAAACTGACTGTATGTGCTAAAACCACACCCGCACACATTTGCTAAAAAGGCAACCGTATAGGATCAAGGGGACTTAGAGTATATCGCCCAACAGGATCCGAGGCTGCTGGCTTGGAATACTATGTGTGTGGCGCAGGGCAGGAGAGGCAGTAGCCAGCACAGGGAGACGGCCAGTGAAAGAACACCAGAAGGGGGTCTCGAGAATGTGTTCCCCAAATTACTTGAGAGCTGGCTGGACCACTGACCCGGAGGACACAGCACCCTGGCTGGGGATTGTAACAACAAACTGTGAGTAAACTGAAAGACTGCACCCTGCTGTGTCCTCAGAATTATTTGCTGTGTCATCTGCCCTGCACCAGCATTACCATCCAACATCTTTAAAATTAACTTTTCAACTGCCCTGGGGCATAGCTCTACCTGTGGAGAGCTGTAACAACTCTGCTGCGTCACCAACTGCCCCAGTGGAACTGTACTGCAGCGTCAGCCATCTTATTGCCGAATACCATAGGTGGCGTCATGAACTATTTCCCTTTTTCCCTTTTTATCACCTTCAAAACCGTCCGACACGGCTCTGAGTAACCCCTGGCCCTTGGGGGCACTCCAATGTCACCTATAAGGTTCATGGATGTAAATGGTTGTTTGTGATACTGCCCACATCTCATCAGTACTGAAGTTCCTGCACAGTCTGATGATAGCTATTAACAACTCCTAGTTTCTCCTTACCATTATTATTAAGGACATACTGGGAATTGTAGGTTCAAGCAGTGCACTCTATCTTTCTGGACACGAGTCTCATGTGTTGGAGATGTGGGGAGATGAATTTACTGGGTAGAAAAGCAAAATAATCAGCTATAACTCAATTCAACTAGCAAGAATATATACCAAAGTGCATACTTGTACGCCGGTCTATGTCCATGCCGGCATGTAAGTTAACAGGCCACCATACATTCGATGTGGATTTAATTGAACACGCGGTAAGAAAGAAAGTTTTGTCCATTTTCATGTATATTGTAATTAGTAGATCATATATGTGAAAAACAGGTATAGAATACACAAAGAAATGTTCTGCAGCTTCCCAATTTACTTTCCCATCCTCTCCTTTTTTGTCAGTTTTGTAGGAAACACATTTGGGTCGTTAACCGGAACAATGCAGATTGCACGTTGGAATTCTGGAGACTGTATATTATCGGGTTTATCATGGGGGTGATAGTTGTATGTACTATATTGAAGACTAAATCCAGAAGATCATTGTTGGATGGAATCAGATACCCTGTTAAAAATGTTCCATAATAAAGAGAAACAACGGTGATGTGGGATGAGCAGGTGGAGAAGGCTTTTTTTTGGCTTTCTTTTGATGTCATCTTGAAGATGACAGAGAAAATGTTAATATAAGAAATAAAAGTGCACATAAAGGGAGTAACCACAAAGATCATCAATTCAATGCCCACTATAACAAAATAATGCTTTGTACCAATGCAGGTGGCCTTTGTTAGTGCCTTAGTAGCACAGAAGAACTGGTGGATGACGTTGGAGTGGCAGGTGGTCATGTATAAAGCTGAATATAGAAGAAGTAAAGAGTTTAAAAATGCAGCTACCCAAATCCCAATAATTATTAGGGTGCAATTTTGCCTACTTAAGATCTGATGATAATGTAGCGGGAGGCAGATGGCGACATATCGGTCATAAGCCATAATCAATAGGAGACTGTCCTCTGCTACTGCCGCAGATGATAAAAAAAAGTATTGAGTGTAACATTGTGAGAAGAAAACAATGTGATTTCCGGATAATAACATGTACAGTAATTTAGGAACCGTGACCGATGTGTAAAATATGTCTACAATAGATAAATTACAGATAAAGAGATACATTGGTTTATGTAACTGAACCTCCAGATATATGACTGTGATAATGGAGGAATTGATGAGAATTCCAAACAAATATATCAAGAAAAATAAAGCGGAAATGAGCGGTTTATTCCTTGTCTCTCCAGAAAATGGCAAAATGTAGAAATATTTAAAAGAAGTTTCATTCTGCATCGGCATTTCCTTAATAATTAAAAAAAAAACACAAAATGTATTACTTTTTGAACACATTAAGCAATAAGACGGAACCTTGTGTCTCATGTAACCCCAGGGACGTTTTAAGTCTTCACGTCCAGTGAAGTTACCTTTTGGAAAGATGCAATCTAAAGCTGAAATTACCAATGTAGGTTTTGTTGGAGACTTTGATGTTAATGTTAGTTATTATACACCAATCTATCTAAAATTAGTAGCCTACCCAAAATATAGTCCATCAATTTTGACGTCCTGTAGAACCTTTTAAAAACTATTTTTTATTTTAAATACTAAAATGTGTTTAAATCAGAAAAAAATGCAATATGTTATCATAAAATTAAAGCACAATGCCGTTGTTTTAATTATTTACTTTATTATCTAATTTCTGGTTACACCAGTCAATGCCATGAAGGAAAAGACAAACTGAAATTTTAATATGACCATTTAAAAAAATTAACCCCTTTGCATATGTGGGGGTCTCTATCCATCCTGTTCTAGGGTCCACGATTCTGGAGAGATCTCAGGAGCTTAGGTCCCTTCACACGGTAGATGTTGCATAGCCGGCATCTGTCTCTAATAACAGGGAAAAGAGCTGTATTCTGACCACTGCTGTTAACCATTTTGATGCTGAGATCAACAGCTGCTATTAACCATTTAGATGACACTGTCAATCTTTGCACAGGCTCCCTTCAATCTCCCTGTGATGTGATTGCAGGGAATAGTTGGGTTAAAACTGAAGCAAAGTACCTGTTGAAGGCCCTCAACGCTGTCATCTTAGTACAACATTGAAGCTAGCCACAGATTGAAAATTATTTCACTAGAGTGCAATTCAGTGATATTGCAATATAAAGAATAAGAGGGTGGATACATGCAGGTTAAAGTCACCTAAGGAAACTAGAAAAGCAAAAAATAACTTTTAAAAATGTAGAAAAAATTTTGAATCCCTCCCCTTTTTCCTCTATTAAAAAATTAAAGAAATTGAAAATAAAAAATAACATCTGTTAGTCTGTAACAGTACAATTTATAAAAATATTAAATTACTAAAATTCATATCTAAAAAAAACATCAAAACTCCAGAATTGCATTTTTTCAGTCATCACACCTTACTAATAAAATACAGTAAAAAACAATCAAAATGTCACGTTCCCCTAAACAGAATCAATAAAAATGTAAAATAGAAAAAAAGCTCCAGCCACGGAAATCTAAAACTGTTATCAGTCTCAGAAAATTGTGACACAAATATAAAGATTAAAAGAAAACTTTTCATTTTTTTAACCACAGAAATAATATTTTTACCATTCAATGAATGCTAAAACAACAAATCAAACAAGAAACAATGGCAGAATTGCATTTTCCTCACTGTTTCCTTTCAGCTGAATTTTTTTCCCGTTTTTCAGTATATTTAATGGCAAAATGAATGGTATCATTGAAAACTACAATTCATCCTGAAAAAATACAAGCCATGAAATGGCTAAATGAACAGAAAGTAAAAAAAAGATAATTAATGGTTCTTTGTGGGAGAAGAGGAGAAAAAAATAAAAGTGCAAAAATGAAAAATTGATTTAAAGAGGTTAATCATTGCCTAAGAAGAAGAATTTTCGATATGTATATCTAAACATTAGCTTGTTGCTTCATTGCTAAAATATATTTTTCATAAATACAAATGATGAAAAAGGTGAAAAAAAAAATCAGTTAAAATGAACCAATATAACACTTAAGTATCCACAAGACTCTGTAAAATCAAAATCATTGGTTTAAAGGAGATATCCGGTAATTTACATAAAAACAAAAAATGTGCCTGAACACTCAGAGGCAGGTAATTGCAAGTTACCTGTGCCTGTGGTGTACTGCACCATTCTTCCCCGCCACAGGGAGGTCACTGACCGCTCCTTCCGGGGATTCAGCTGCCTCTTCTGACGCAATGACGTGTGACTTCTGAAGTCATTCTAATTGACAGCCGGATCCCCCAGTTAGGCAGCAGATATACAGCTTTCAATCAGAATGATGTTGGAAGTCCTACCCCATCAACAGAGCGGAACGTAAAATAAACATGACGTCAGCAGAGGCTACTGAATGCCCAGCTGGCAGGAGATGTCTGTGACCACTCTGTGCCGGGGAAGAACAGCGCCGTGAACAACAGGCAGCTAAGTTACAATTACCTGCCTGTAGGTGCTTAGATACATTTTTTGCTTTTTATAAAGTCCCTGGTATACTCTTTAATATAAGTCATATTTTACTAAGATGTGTTTTAGTAAGAAACCAATTCAACCAATGTAGTATAGTAGATCATACTGTCATGACCAACAGTTTTGAGAATTTTGGTTTTCACATGGTTTTGCTACTTCAGAATTTATAGTGGCAATTTCCATGAACTTTAGATTTTTAGATAATCAGAGGGATTGCAAATTTACTTGCCATTAAAAATAATGTATCCAGAATGCCACGGTGAAGGGCATAAGTTTTGTAAAATAAGGGAGTACAATAATAAATTATATTGGGGTACCGTGTTAGCCAGAAAAATCGATGTGAATACTTTTCCGTCAAATTATGACAAGAGCATTCTTAAAGTGATACCTTTGTAATCTTGCCTGAAGAAGGAGCCTTTGAGCTCTGAAAGCTTGCGAACATATAATTTTCTGGTAAGCCAATAAAGGTATCACTTTAAGAATGCTCTTGTAATAATTTGACGGAAAAGTATTCACATCGTAAAATAAGGGCGAACA
Source organism: Oophaga pumilio (assembly GCA_009801035.1). Lineage (NCBI taxonomy): Eukaryota > Metazoa > Chordata > Amphibia > Anura > Dendrobatidae > Oophaga > Oophaga pumilio. The sequence continues at coordinate 19,171 of VIAB01011388.1, forward strand.
TTGTAAATGTAAAGTACTTCCAGAAGCTTGATGTATTTGTCAACAAACAAAATGTAGGGAAATTCTGATAATCATAGAAGCATCTGACTAAAATATCTAAAAAAAAATCTACAGAAGCTGCAGGAAACTGTGAAAACCAAAATGTGATTCCATCTACAAACTTTTGGCCATGACTGTTAACAGATAATTTAGAATAAAGACTTCAATGTCTGATATATTTACCGGTAGAGTAACACAGGGCTTGTCCAGGTGTAAAATCCTTTCTTTGAGAGATACAGATCTATGTAGGGATATTTATATTGTGGTGGGACAATCGTGGCCTGATGATTATCGAATTATAATTACCCATGAGGAAAAAAGATGTTTATGATTATAGCACAGAGTTCCTGTCATTTGGGTCCTGATGCAATGATTTGCTCATTTCTGCTTTCTAAATTTTTATTTTACATTCTAGAGAGAAAATTCTAGATCTTGACCTAAATTAATTTAATCTGTGATCCGTCTATGGCTGATTCAGTCTTATTCAATTTGTAAAATGGTGGTGAGTGGTGACCATTTTAGACAAATCGCTTGTTCTTTGAGTTTGCTCGCTTTATTAAGCTTGAAAAATAAACATTTGATTAAATTAGAATTTATATGATCATCTCTAGAATTTGATTAAAATTGCTTAACTTTTGTAAGGAGTCATTACTTCTATGCAAATTGTTCTGATCTCCGCGAAGCCACTGGTCTCCGGATTGAAGAATGACGGCTTCATATAATTCTATGAGGCTGTGAAGCTCGGGATAAATGAGCTTTGATTAAATATTCCAGTGATGGCACGGCGCGTGCAATGACTTCACTCAGTGAACTTGTCAACCGATAGTCAAACCTATGAATTATTATATTTGTAGATCATTGTGACAATGAATAGTTAATTCAGTAGATCAGGAAAGTACAAGGTTATAAAGAGATCTGAATTCGTTAAAGCCCATAAGAAAGGCCAATAATCCTGTCCTAGTGCAAACTTCTACACGTTCCCATAAAAATTTTAGCTGTTTTTTAACATATAATTTATTCATAGATCTACACTGTATAAATGATCTTTACTGAACAGCTTCTGATATTGATTTGATAGTCTGATTATTGTACCTATAGGAAATTTTACTGACCCTACTAAAGTGTTTCACTTCAAATATACATTTTTTACTTACTAAAATAAATGTTTAACAACCAGATAAGAGTAAAAATATCCAGGCGTATAGTGGGGTTACAATTTTATTTTATATTTTAGGCTTATTTAATCCAGCAAATAGACAGAGTGTTTTATTAACTTGGAAAACCTGCTGATGGTTAGGTTTGCTTAATATTGCCATTTTTATATTTGCCAAAAAAAACATCATATTTATTGTAGTAGGATATAAAAATATATTGCATGTATACACAATGCAGAGGGGTAGTGTGGGGTACATTATGGAGAGGAGCCAGTGTGGGGAGGGGACATTATGAAGAAGAGCAGTGTTGGGGGATATTATGGAGAGAGACAGTGTGAGTAGACATTATGGAGAGAGGCAGTGTATGGGTAAATATTATGGAGAGGGGCAATGTGAGAGGAAGTTATGGAGAGAGGCAGTGTATGGGTAAATATTATAGAGAGGGGCATTGTGGGAGGAAGTTATAGAGAGGGGCAGTGGGGGACATTATGGAGAGGAGCAGTGTGTGGGGGAACATTGTGGAGAGGGACAGTGATGGGAGAATTATGGACATGGGCAGCATTAGGGGAACATTATGGAAAGGAGCAGTGTGGGGAGGAGACATTATTGAGAGAGGCAGTGGGGGGACATTTTGGACAAGGGCAGTGTGGGGCGACCGCTGATAAGATGAACTCTGGGTGTGAAATCTCATCATGGCATCTGTACAACATGGAGGCAAAAGGGATGTGAACAGCTCCAAACAGAGAAGATGTCACCAATAAGGTTTCTGGATTTGAATGGTTATTTGTGATACTGCCCACGTCTCATCAGTACTGTAGTTCCTGCGCAGTCCACAGTCTGATGATAGCTAATAACAATTCCTAGTTCCTCCTTACCATTGTTAAGGACATACTGAACATTGTAGGTTCAAGCAATGCAATTATATGTGGGACTGACCTGACATTACAATTGATTGCTGTACTATGCTTGGTGCTATTCAAGTACTGATGGTGGTCCTGGGGCTGCATTGACGTACTGATGGTTGTTCTAGTGCTCCATTCATGTACTGATGGTGGATCTTGCACTGCATTCATCTAATGATGGTAGAGATGGTACTGCATTCATATACTGATGGTGGTTGTGACGCAGCATTTATTTACTCATGGTTGTTGTGCTGCTGCATTCATGTACTGACGGTGGTTCTGGCACTGCAGTCTTGTAGACACGTTAGTTCTGGCTCTGCATTCATGTGCTGACAGTTGTTCTGGTGCTGAATTCATGTAATGATGGCAGTTCTGGCACTATGTTCATGTACTGATGGAGGTTCTGGAGCTGTATTCATGTTCTGACAATTTATCTGATCTTGCACACATGATTCTTCACCCCTTAATACGCTTACAGGAGGCAAAATAGGCCAATTGTCGACTGTGTTTGGTAGTACTACTGAACAGAAGCTTGGTGACAGTGGTGGTGCCGCTGCTATTTATGGCTTCCACTTTCTTATAACCGGATACGATACAATACGATACACTTTATGGATCCCGGGGGAAAATTACAGATCCCGGGGGGGGGGGAAATTACAGTGGTATGATTTTTTTACTTTTACATTACCTTGTCCTTTTGCCACTTTTTCTATTACCACACATTTTTACTTTAGTAGAATTAACTCTCTTTCAACCACAAGTTCTCCCTTGCAAAAAAGAAGCAACTAAAAAATTCTTACCTATAAAAGAATAGTGGCAACAAGCTACAGAAAGCAGTACGGGAGTAGTATGTACGTACATTATGTATAGACTAATAAAGCAGGTGTATAAAAAAAATTGTACATTGTGAGAGACATTTCTAATGAGACAGAGTTAAATGACTGTATTTTTGTACCTTTCTTGAGTGTTTTTTAACACAATTCTTTCCTTCCCATAAAGGAACGTCCAAGAAATACTAGATTGAGCAGCCATATATGTTTTTCAGCAACTTTAAAATATATTCAGAAGATGTCAAGCTAATTCATCTAGTTATTCTCGAAAAACAGAATTCCAATTTTCAAAAATGTCTAAAATTTGGAGCAAAGTCCCGGCTCTACCCAGAGTATGCTAGGGTTAAACAGCACTAAATTCTGCTTAAGAGGCACGCCAAATGTATACACAGTGGTATGTAACAGCATAGCTATACAATTGTATGCATCTGCCATAAAAGGACAATTTTACAGTTGTATTGAAAAGTGCAATCTACTAATGTTTTCTAATAGATTCAAAGATGCAATAACAGATAGGCTGACACACAATACATTTTACAAAACTTAAAAAGGACAAAAAAGACAAACACACAATATCAAAAGATTTACAACATATTAAAAGATATCAGCAGCAAGACAATCAAAAGATGCATACAGGATGTGCATAATTTACCGTATTTTTCAGATTATAAGACTCACTTTTTTCCCTCAAATTTGGGGGAAAATGGGTGTGCGTCTTATAATGCGGATATACGTTAATGGCCATGGTGGAGCAGGGTCCCAGGGTCGTGGCTGGAGGAGGAAAGAGTGGAGCATTGCTGCATCTGGCCGCAGGCTGGGATGAGAGGGGTGTTCGGATGTGCGGTGCGCCACTGCGGGTCTCCGGTGCTCCCGGCGTCTGGTACTGTGGGTGGTGTCCGTTGCTGCGGGTGGTGTCCGATGCTGCGGGGGTCTCTGCCGACATTTTGTGAAAGGCCAGGTCCCCCGCATTTCCATGGTCCCACCGCTGTACTAATACAACAAAAGGAATGAAAAGACAGACACCAAAGGGACAAGGTAACAAAAATACAGCACTTAGCTTGTGCACACCGCTGCTTAACTCCACACCACAGATAGCACAGCAACAGGACTCCATACAACATAGAGCTGCTTCTGTAAAGGTTGGTCTCCAAAGAGGAACTGTATAATCAACAGTGAGCTGATGCATCAGGTGACCTTTTAAAAGATGGTGGGATTGGTCACCATCCACAACAGCTGACCCCAGCAGCAATGCAATTACACTAGCAGGACAGCAGGGAAAAAAACTAACATTAACCCCCAATGGCCTGAAAAGAAAAACGTTTTAATCTGAGAAGCCAGATCTGCCACAGATCCAAAAATGGATCATGACATATTTGATTTAGTGTTTCTGTGCCTTGTCTTCACTATGTCCATTCATCCCTTACAATTTATGATACTAAGCATTATATTTTTTGTTACATGTATATGAACTTAATAATCTTTTGAATATTGATTACCACATACTGTGTTGCTCATCTCAATATGTTTTATACACATTTTAGGGCATTTAGCTCAATTTTTTGTAGGGCTCTAATATATTTCTGCAGGTCATCTCTTATAAAGCCCTCAAAAATTTTGCACACCTCTGATGTCAGGCTTACCGGACGGTAGTTGCTTGGATCTACCTTCTTACCTTTCTTAAATATTGGTAGCACATGAGCCATCCTCCAATCCTGTTACAAGAAAGTGTATGAATATGAGATACAGTGGTCTGTTAATTATTGCCCTCAATTCCCTCAGTATACGTGGATGAATGCCATCTGGGCCAGAGGATTTGTCAGTGTTTAAATTGCTCAGACGTAGATGTACTTCTTTGTGTGTGTTAAACTAGTTATATCAGGTTGTGATTTTACATTTTTGCCTTGTTGAATGATCCCTGTAGAAGACAGTTCATCGTTGAACATGGATGAAAAGTGCCTGTTTAATATCTCAGCCTTTTCTTTATTCTCTGTAATTACCTTGTTACTGTCATCTTTTAAGGGGCCGATACCATCTTTTTATTTCTTTTTGACATTGATGTATTTATAAAAAACTTTGGGATTTATTTTAATGTTGTTGGCATTTTGTTTCTCTGTAGATAACTTGACTTCTTCTTTTTTACATTTCTTATTTAGATTCTTTGTACTCCTTAAATGTTATTTCAGTATTCTCGGCTTTCTAGATTTTGAATGCCCTTTGTTTTTGTCTTATTAAACTTTGTACTGTCTTATTTATCCATAATGGTTTCTTTTTATTTCTTGACATTTTATTACCAGTGGGTATAAGTTTTCTGCAGGATTCTAGTAGTATTTCCTTAAAAATGCCCCATTTGTGTTCAGTATCCCCATTTACCATGACGCGGTCCCAGTCTACTCGATTAAGCTCTTCTCTTAATTTGTTGAAATCAGCTTTCTTAAAGTTCCAGGTTTTGACTTTTCCCCTTTTGAATGTTTGATTGAAAATTGCACTGAAACTTACCATGTTATGGTCACTGCTTCCCAAATGATCCCTGACCTGTAGATCTGAAATTGTATCTGGTCTATTTGACAGAACCAGATCCAGCTGATTACCTTCACTGGTTGGTTCATCTACCAGCTGAGAAAGGTAATTGTCCTGAACTGTGGATAAGAAATTGTAGCTTTTAGCACAACCAGAAGATTCTATGTCCCATTGAATGTCTGGATAGTTTAGATCCACCATTATAAGAACCCTACTACTGTTTGCTGCCTTTTTAATTTGATTCAGCATTTCATCCTCTACCTTTTCGGCTTTATTAGGAGGCTTGTAGCAAACTCCAATTAACAGCTTTCCATTACTGCCATCCCATGAACATTTACCTTTAGAGACTCTACATTGCTGTAACTCCCCCCAATGTCTACATTGAGCACAGGTTTTAATGTGGATTTTACAACGATGCATACCCCTCCACTTTTTTTATCTTTCCTGTCCTTTGTAAATGTAGTGTAACTCTATGTTTGCTACCCAGTCATCGCTCTCGTCAAGCCATGTTTCCATAATGCCCACCACATCGTATTTTGTGACTGTCATAGGAGTCTCTAGTTTATTAATTTTATTTGCTAGACTTCTTTCATGTAATTGAACACTTTAAATAACATAAAAACATATTACACAATTATGCTTATAAGTACAGATGGGGCTGCTGGATCCAGACTACTAGCTACACAACTAGCAAAAATGTATACCAAAGGATACCTCTCTTGATGTATACTTATCCACTGGTCTATTGCTATATCAGCATGTGAATTATTAGATCATAACATATATGATGTGGATTTAGCGGACCATATGGTAAGTACAGCAATATATGTAAAAAAAGAGTAGTATGCACAAAAAAAGTCTGCCGCTTCCTAATTTACTTTGCAATTCCTTTCCTCTTTTCTTAGATCTTTAAAAAACACATTTACTTTGTTAACCTCAGCAATGCAGATTGTACGTTGGAGTTTTGTAGACTGTATATGATCGGATTTAGCATGGGGGTGATACTTGTATGCATTATATTGATGACTAAATCCAGAAGATCATTGTTGGATGGAATCAGATACCCTGTTAGCCATGTCCCATAATAAAGAGAAACAACGGTGATGTGGGATGAGCAGGTGGAGAAGGCCTTTTTTTGGCTTTCTTTTGACTTCATCTTGAAGATGATGGAGAAAATGTTAACATAAGAAAAAAAAGTGCCTATGAATGGAGTAATCACCAAAAATAAAATTTCTATGCCCACTATAACAAAAAACATTTGTGTGCCAGTGCAACTGGTCTTTGTTAGTGCCTTAGTACCGCAGAAGAAATGGTGGAGGATGTTTGAGTGGCAGAAGGTCATGTATAAAGCTGAAGATACAAGCAATAAGGAGTTCAAAAATCCGGCTGTCCAAATCCCAATAGTTATCAAGGTGCAATTTCTCCGACTTAAGATCTGATGATAATGTAACGGGAGGCAGATGGCGACATATCGGTCATAAGCCATAAAAAATAGAAGAATGTCCTCTGCTGTCGCTGCGGATAAGAAAAAATATAACTGAATATAACAGTGTGAGAAGGAAACAAAGTGATTCCCGGACAATAACATGTACAGTAATTTAGGAACCGTGACCGATGTATAAAATACGTCTACAATGGATAAATTACAGATAAAGAGATACATTGGTTTATGTAACTGAACCTCCAGACATATGACTGTGATAATGGAAGAATTGATGAGAATTCCGACTAAATATATGAAGAAAAATAAAGTGAAAATGAGCGGTTTATTCCTTGTCTCTCCAGAAAATGGCAAAATGTAAAAATATTTAAACGAAGTTTCATTCTGCATTTCCTTAGTAAATAAAAACACACAAAAAGTATTAAAATATCAAATGTATTAAATATTAACAAACTTTAGAGCAATATAGAAAGGTCAGAATGGAAAACCTAATCTATTGTAGGGGATTTACTAGTGATCCAATCATCTAGTGACTCTCTGAAAGTTTATTAATTTCCTTATCTGCAGGGTACATCGTGTGCCAGGGAATCCCATCCAAAATCTATTCCCATTTGTCATAAGACTGTAATTCTAGAGAGGTAAAAAACAAGTGTCGCTCCCTGTGTAACACTCGGAGTTACCGGTCAGGGTGAGTGAGGTTTGGCCGCTTAGCTGATCCGCTCGTGGGCGATACAACTACATAAAGAGTGATTTATATTATAATCCAATCATGGCTGCTTCTCCGGCCGCTGGACTCACACCAAACGGAGAGAGGACATAACAAGTAAAGGAGAGCGGAGTGCGGCGGATCTCAGGCGCTGCCGCTGGCGAAGGTAATCTGAAGTAGACAACACCGCTGCAAAAAATTGCAAGTTTTTTATACTTACCGCCTGGATTGACCTTTGTCAGCGGCAGCGCCCAGGACCACCTCACTCTCCAAGACTGTAATTATGTTGTTGTTTTAAGTAAATAAAAATGAAATTTTAAAAAATATTTTTTTAAACACATAAAACAATAAGGGCTCATTCACATGTACAATTTCTCCACGTGCGGGAAAAGCGGGCCGATTATTCTGATCGGAGTTTGATCAGAGGGGGATCCGTTTTTCTCGTACATCTATAAAAAATTTTAAAAAATTCTCCACCTTTTCCATTCTGAAAATCAAGCCACCTTTGGGTGTCATTCAAGTGCAGTTGAATTTTTCTACGGACTCATTGACTTCCATTGCTGATTTTGATGGTATCCTCGGATCAAAATCGGACACGTCTCCATGATTTTCCTCAGACCGCTGGGTCCGAGGAAAAGACCGGACATGTGTACAGCCCCACGTACGAGAAAATTTGAGACATGTGAGTGAGCTCTAAGACAGAGAGAGCCATGTGTCTCATTTAACACTTTCATACACCCACAGGTGTAATAAGCCTTTACGGCCAATGCAAAAGGTCACCTTATGAAAAGATGAAATCTAAGGCTGAAATCGTAGATGCAGATTATGTAGAAGACTCATATGTTGATGTTATTTATAAGGCCCCATCAATCTAAAATTTGTAGCCTAACCAGCAAATATCTTTTAAAAAATTTTATTTAAATACCGTAAGATAAACTGAAATTAAATTTGTCGATTTTACAGAATTAACGCCTGTGCTCATCTGATTGTACTTGTCTGTCCTGATTCGGTTCCTCAATTTTGGAAGAAGCTCAAGTCCCCTAAGAACATTAAAAAAGAAGTAAACAATCAAAAAGTTTTTTTAAAAATGCAAAAAAAGATAAAATTATTCTAACCACTTCCCACCCCTTTTCTGCTATTAAAAAATACTAAATAAAATTTAAAAAAACATATCAAGAATCGCCATATTGGTAAAAGTCAAGTTTACCAAAATATTATGTAATATTATTATTATCCATAGTGTGAATGCCTAAAAAAGAAAAAAAAAATCAAAACTCTAGAATTGCTTTTTTCCATTCACCACACCTCCTTAAGGAAAATGTCATATATAGCTCAAAACAGTATCAAGAAAAATGTCAGCCTGCCATGCAACAAAAACCTTCACAAACCTCCATCCACAGAAAACTGAAAATGTTCCCGACTTCGGAAAATGATGACACAAAATAAAAACAAAAGAAGAAAAATTCAGAATTTTTTTTCACTGCTGAAATACAAAAAAAATTGCAATTTTGGTTTTAGTATATGGGGGGCTGTGCGGGTGCCATCATGTTGTGCGGAGGACTGTGCTGGGACCTTGACGAATATTGATAATAGTAGATGCAATATATGATTCATAAATGTATGTATGAATCCTTTGTTTTATTTCTCTTCTAAAGGAGGATATAATTTCTGCTTAAACTGCCCAATAACACAATAATACCGCTAACAAAAGACAAAATTATATTAAATCTCTCATTTATGCTATTTATTGCCGCCTAAAGGGTTGCATTTTCCATGTATTTTTCAGCTTGGTTGATTTACATTCCTCTATACATTTGGGACTCTTTCTTCTCATCATTTCTACACAGTTACAAACAAAAAAAAGCACACAAATAAAATATCAAACTCCATCAGTCATGGAAATATTTCATTTTTGCCAAAAAATATATTTTTAAAACTTTATCTCCATCATTTGCACATTTTTCCGGGTGCATTTCAATTAATCACATTTTTCTGAACCAAAAATAACAAATGATAAAAAGAAAAGTAAATCATATAAAATCAACCAAGATACCGATACAGTAAACGTCCACATCCACGACATACTGCTTTTTACAAACCCTCAGTCATGTTTTACCAGATTGTGTTTTTTAGTAAAAAAAAACAATAACTTTCTGACCAATTGTATTCAAAGAATTAAATAATAGCATAAAGATTTTAATATCTGGTTTATTTACCGGCACAGTAGCACGGGGCTTGTCCTGATGTAAAATTCTTTAGTGCAATGACCAAGAGCTGTGGAGGAGATTTATATAGTGCTGGGACAATTAAGGCCTGACAAGCATCGATTTATAATTACCCTTGAGGAAAAAATATGTTTATTTTTGTATCACAGAATCAATGTCTTTTGGGTCCTAGCATAATGATTTGCTAAGTTCTGTCTTCCATAATTTTGTTTTACATTCTGTGAAGAATATATATGCAATGTATCTGGATTGATTTGTTCTGCGATTGCTTATAAATCCATAAATATGAAACAACTTAGCACTGACACAAGAAGGAAACAAAGCCTTCATTATTTAGATCATTATTTAGATCTTCAGTCATCCATATTAACCAGTGACATAACTAGAGTCCGATGGGCCCCGGTGCAAAATTTGGACCTGAATCCCCTACTACATATACATCAGATGTATGGGCCCTTGTAGCAATCTATAACCTGTGAAGACATACAGTACGTGTTTGCCACTCATGTAGCAATGTCCCCCATCCTGCAATAATGTCCCCAATCTTGTGAGCCATTCCTGTAATAATGTCATCCATCACAGCCCCTTCCTGTAATAATGTTTCGTATTCTAGGCCCCTTTCAGGTATAATTTCCTCCATCTTGGGCCTCTTCCAGTAATAATGTCCCCCATCCTGGTATAATGTCCTCCATCCTGAGACCCTTCCAGCAATATATGTCCTCCATCCTGGTATAATTCCGTCCAATCTGGGTCCCTTCTAGTAATATACAGTATGTCCTCTATCCTGGTATAATATGCCCCATCCTGGGCATCTTCCAGTAATATATGTCCTCTATCCTGGTATAATGTGCCCCATCCTGGGCCCCTTCCAGTAATATATGTCCTCTATCCTGGTATAATGTGCCCCATCCTGGGCATCTTCCAGTAATATATGTCCTCTATCCTGGTATAATGTGCCCCATCCTGGGCATCTTCCAGTATTATATGTCCTCCATCCTGGTATAATGTGCCCCATCCTGGGCATCTTCCAGTGATATATGTCGGTGTCGTCGCTGTTATCTTGTTAACCCTTTCCTCCTCGGAATGTGGTACCAGAGAGAATAAGACACAGACAAAAGTATGCGTCAATAAGCTCTGCCGTTTATTGCTAACAAAGGGATTTATATACACCCCTGAAGCAGGAAGCGGAATTACCATATATGGCAGTTAATACAACATAAACATAAAATACTAGTTTTACTTTAAAACTCCATTCTTGCCCTTAGCCCCTTTTTCGCTCCTAGCACAGAGTGTCTCTTCAACTCAGGGGGGGGGAGGAAAGTATATTAATCTCAAAAGAAGGAACATTCTTTTTTTTATCTTCCCTTCTGCTATGAGTCAGCGTGTCTGACAAACCCAAGGTCTACTGAAGAAATGTTGATTTTAACTCTAACATCCTCTATCCTGTTATAATGTGCCCCATCCTGGGCCCCTTCCAGTAATATATGTCCTCTATCCTGGTATAATGAGCCCCATCCTGGGCATCTTCCAGTAATATATGTCCTCTATCCTGGTATAATGTGCCCCATCCTGGGCATCTTCCAGTAATAATGTCCCCATCCAGGTATGATGTGCCCCATCCTGGGCACCTTCCAGTAATATATGTCCTCTATCCTGGTATAATGAGCCCCATCCTGGGCATCTTCCAGTAATATATGTCCTCTATCCTGGTATAATGTGCCCCATCCTGGACATCTTACAATAATATATGTCCTTCATCCTGGTATAATGTGCCCCATCCTGGGCATCTTCCAGTAATATATGTCCTCTATCCTGGTATAATGTGCCCCATCCTGGGCCCCTCCCAGTAATATATGTCCTCTATCCTGGTATAATGTGCACCATCCTGGGCATCTTCCAGTAATATATGTCCTCTATCCTGGTATAATGTGCCCCATCCTGGGCATCTTCCAGTAACAATGTCGCAGTTCTGTGTTTTTTTTCCAACAAATGTAATAAAAATAAACAATTCTGCTCATCGTCCCCCACTCCCACAAATTGAGGCATCCCCTTCCATAACCAGGAAGCAAGCGGCTGACTTCAGCGTATGATTGACAGGTAGCACATGATGTCACTCCAACGTCTGCTAGCCTTTGATTGGCCTGCAGCGTGTATTGCAGTGCAGGGATACGGCAGGTCTCTGCACCGCAATACATTTCAACCCCTGATCTTAATCGTTATCCATCAATCATAAAAATCTTGTTGGATCAATTTTATAATGATGACAGTTATACCAACATTCTAATACTGTTATTTGGATTTACTATAGCAAAGATTCTTAATGTTTGGCTACTGAAGTTGCAAATAGCAGTATATGATACTGTGTTGACCCTTCACCATTGGGTCAAATCTCTTTGATTTGAGATGACTGAATCTTTTGAAATTTGAGTCTGAAATTTTGCTTAATGTTCTCAGAAAATTATTATTGCAGTAGATGAATTCATTCCACATTGATGGCACTCCAAAACTTCTAATTGCCCTGAAAAGATGTGTATGACAGGTTGAAGCTTACTACATGGTATCCAACCCCATTCAAGTGATTTATAGCCAACACAGACATAGCAATGTCAAAGTGAGTGCCCCACAATTATATGATTATGTCTGAGTAACCATTTGCCGGTGGTAACAAGCACTCCCTTTAATAACACAATGCCAGAATTTTTAGACTTTATAATATAAAAAACATGGTCTAAAAGTATCCCTTTTTTGTGATGAGATAGTTTTGTCAGTGCTGTTAAGTCTAGGAGAAAAACTGACATTTCCTGCCCACAAACATCTTTTCATGGCTTCATGAATAGTGATTAGTCAATTTGTTCGGAAAACGGTCACCAAACATAAATTCGGCACGAATATGACACATTCAAATTCGTGATAGGAAACACAAGCAAAATGTTATAAAATCTGAAAAAATCGGTAACATTCGGTAAAAACTGCGGGAAAATCTTTGCGTTGCACAAAAGTATTTTCAGCACTTTAGCAACGATAATGATTGTGTATCATGAGCGTATGGCATGTGTTTGATGAGGGCAGGGGGTTTGCAGAGCTCAGCATTCTTGGAAACAGTATTTTTTTCCCCTAACTTTATGTGTGCACATTACAGCTAGGCAGTCAGGGCGTAGGAAACATCCACAATGTCCTGACACAACTGCTTGTGTCATTGGCTGCTGAAATCCCATGTCCCTCTCCATATAAAAAACGGACATCTTGTTTTAGCGCCATTTTGACACTGCAACAGCGCAGAGAGGCTGCTCCTGACGCTGGCACTGTTAACGGCAAGATTTTAGCTAGCTAGTTAGGTGGTTGTATATCAGTCAGATAGTGTAGAAAGCTAGTGTCCTGTGTGGTTGTTAAATTTACCTTCCAGCATTATTTTTGGCCATTAATGAGGTCCACAGGAAAAGCTGGCAGGGCACATGTCCCACAAGTGTGTTGTGCACTGCTTCTATTGTGCTCCATGCACAAGTATAGCAATCTAAATCTTTTTTTCACTAGCTAAATGTGAAACATCCTGCTGTATCCCACCTTTTCATTCAGTGCTGTGGTGATATGAAGCTGTCTACAGACCTAACGCACATTAAAAAATATATATAATTTTTCTATTGCAAAACATTATACAGCCCACCGTATCCTACATTTTGTTGGGTTGAAATTAAGCTGTCTGCAGATCTCAAGCACATAACAAAAAAAAATTCTGTTGCTAAACATCATTCAGTAGGGGACATCTCACTTTCAAACTGTTTGTAGCATCTAGTGTGGTATAGAGGCCTGATCCAGAGGCCACCATAAAATTGTTCTGTTACTAACGTTGTACAGTAGGGGACATCTGACTTTTAAATTGTTTGTAACATATCTTCTTTGTCATACAGGCCTCATCCACACTCAAACAATTCTTTCTCTGTATCCTTCTGCACAGTTTCGAAATGTCTACTAAGATGGTTAGCGCTGACGACGCCGTCATCAGCTTCACTATTCCAGTCATCTATATGCTGGAGCAGACTTTGAATAGCCTGCGGGAGGAGATGGTGGTCCCAGAAGAAGAGGAGGAAGCAAATAAGGTTGTGGAAGGAATAATATTGTCTCTAAGTTCCAGATTGGCAACACAGGCGGGTGCCAAGGGAGGATGGATTACTGCGATCAAGGGGGAACTGATGATAACCGACAAACTGTTATCAAAAGTGCAAGATCCGAGGAACAAATGGAGGAGGAAGAGGTGATGGGCAAGCAACTGTCAGGAGACGAAGAGGGTAATCCTCCCCTTTCTGTTGTTCATGGTTGGTGGCAGGGGATGGAGGAAGCAAGCATCAGCGTTAGCCAGCCACCAACACAGCATGGGCTTGGACCTCTTGGTAGAGCCCAACATATGAGTGCCTTCTTGCTGCTCTATCTGCATCATGATCCCCGTAGAGTTATGATTAGAAATAGTGCTGACTACTGGGTTGCCACTCTGTTAGATGTACTTTATAAACCCAAATTTTGCCAGATGCTTCCCACCCTAGAAAGGGACCTGTGAATGCTGGAGTATCGAAACATGCTTTTACACAACCTTAAGAGAGCTTTTCCCCAAGATAGCAGTGAAGCACACAGTTCGCATCGCAGCTGTAGACTTCCAACCTCTGACACTTCAATTTGTCAACGCCAAAGTATTAGCAGCAGCAGTAGTGTAAGTGGAAGAAGCAATTTCTGTGGGTCCTTTGACACTTTTTTTAGACCAGATCATGCACCAGCACAACAGAGTCCAAGACGTGGTGAACGAATGGAGAGGATGGTGCAGGAGTATCTAGAACTGAATATCAATACCATCAGGGAGGGTTTGGAGCCTTTCACATTTTGGTCTTCCAAAATGGATGAGTGGCCTGAGCTCGCTTCACATGCCTTGGAGGTTTTATCGTGCCAGTGTTTTCTCAGAACGTGTCTTCAGAGCTGCTGGTGGTATCCTGAAGAATAAACATAGCCGGCTCTTTCATGAAAGTGTAGATTACCTAACTTTTATGAAGATGAACAAGTCATGGATCTACAAGGACTTTTGCACCCCAATAGCAAACTCTACAGACTAGGCGATATTGCATTTTTTAGTATGCTGCATTATTGCCGCTTAACTGCACTCTGTGATATCTTTAGTATGGTTTGTGTGCCTGCTGTTGCTGCTGCTGATGTTAACACAAATTTGTGGAAATGTGAACAGTCATGGTTGGTCCACATCTGCTGGGTTGGCAGTATTGGAAGAAGTGTCGGTCCCAATTATACTATTTTAACTCTCGTGAAATTTATGCCACTTTGGTGGTGTCAGGCCCTCATTTGTTTAAATGTGAATACTCCTTGCAGGATGTCCATCTACTGAATTGGGCATAGAGAAAGACCTGTCGGTCCATATTATACTATCTATACTGTGGTGAAATTGTTGCCACTTTGGTGGTGCCTGCCAATAATTTTTGAAAATGTGAACACTCCTGGTTGTGTCGGTTATGTCATGACATCTTTAGGCCTATTCCATAGCCAGATGTCCTGACCAACGAAGATACTTTACATGAGACCATTTTGGTGACCAGAAAGAAAAACATCATACTAATGGGGCTACATGGTGGGACAGGTAAGTAGATACACATATAGTGATGAGCGAGTATGCTCGTTGCTCATGTTTTTCAGAGCATGCTTAGGTGGTCTCCGAGTATTTGGAAGTGCTCGGAGATTTAGTTTCTGTCGCCGCAGCTGCATGATTTGCGACTGCTTGACAGCCTGAATACATGGGAGGATTCCCTAACAAATAGACAATCCCCACATGTATTCAGTCTGTCTAGTAGCCACAAATCATTCAGTTGAATCGACAGAAACTAAATCTCCGAGCACTTCCAAATACTTGGAGACCACCCGAGCATGCTCAGGGAAACCCAAGCAACGAGCATACTCACTCATCAGTATGCATATATTATATATTTTGTATTTCTTTTTTACCTATGTTTGCTATGATCTGGAGTCTACTATTGTTTTACAATGGATTCAAAGATGCAAAAGTGCAAAAGTATATAAAATGGTTCAGTGAAATTATACAGTATACTTAAGTGAAAATAGACAATACATATGAATGCCTAATTAATATCAGAAAGTATAGACCTTTTTAAAAGATAAGTTAACAGTAACATAAAAAAACAATTAAAGAATATAGAAATTATATGCAAACAGTAGATCAACAAGATCTGAAACACTAAAGATTAATAAGGATGATTTTAGCTGCAGGAGGCCCTTACTGTATTCATTACAGTATCCAGATTTTATTCAGCAAGGGTAGACTTAACCTTCTGTATCTGAAGTGCAGTTCAGAAAATAGACAAAACAAACAAACTCATACGTGACATCAAAAACTATGCAAATGTTTAAAAGATATATCAACAGCTACATACAAGACAATGAAAAAATACAGGATATACAAATCAGTTTATGAATATGGTATGAAGCAATAAACATACATTTTTATGACTTCAGCTGGAGGAGTCCCTTACTGTCTTTACAATATTCAATATCATTCAACAAGGGTAGACTTAAGAGGCATTTACGCTGCGAGATAATTATGAATAAATGTTGTTTAAAATGCTTTTCTCGCTATTATATTGCCATGTAAACAGGCTGCCAATTACTTTATGGATAAGTAAAGCACTCATTGATAGGGTGAAATGATCATTTATGCGGAATAAAAATGTCCTCATTCTTAGCGGTACTTCGTCCTGTATAAATGGGACTCTTACTGCTGAGAACAATGGCAGAAGAATGACTTTTGTCAATATTGTAAATACATCTACAAATTTGTATTCACCTGATCACACTATGAGATTTCATCTGATCTTTGTCTTCACACTGCTCTTTCTTATCAGTCACCAAAGGTCTTAAATTTATTTATATAGCGCCATTAATTCCACAGCGCTTTACAGACATTATCGCCACTGTCCCCGATGAGGCTCACAATCTAAATTCCTTATTAGTATATCTTGGGAATGTGGGAGGAAATCAGAGAACCTGGAGGAAACCCACGCAAACACGGGGAGAACATGCAAACTCCTTGCAGATGTTGTCCTTGGTGGGATTTGAACCCAGGACCCCAGCGCTGCGAGACTGCAGTGCTATCCACTGAGCCACCGTGCCACCTGGTTAAGCACTTACCTAGCCTGGCTTTATCTTATTACATACAATTGAATATATAAATTCTACAAACCTAACTTACTATACCACTATGCTTTTAAACAGTGGGAACAGATCCAAATTTATCTAGCACAAACATAGGCAAAAGGACACATTTCTTCCATATGCCAGATTACCAGCTGATGGCCACACCAACGTATGCCATGACCACCAATGACTCAATGTGAATATAGCTGAACACATTACGATACCAGCAGGAAGCCGAGTGGATAAAGAAAAAGAAAGGTGTGTCCATTTTTATTGATGTTTTAGTAAATTTTATTAGTATTTTCATATATTAGTAGACCTGAAATACAATCTCACATACCGTAAAACAATGTTCGGTAGCTTCCTAATTTACATTGCCTTTTCTTACCCATTTGTTACTTTGAAAACACAAATGCTTCACTAACCCCAGCAACGCAGATTGTACATTGGAATTCTGTAGACTGTATATGATCGGGTTTATCATGGGGACGATAGTTGAATATACTATACTGAAGACCAAATCCAGAACATCTGAGCTAGATGGAATCAGATAATCTATTAACGATATCCCGTAATAAAGAGAAATGATGGTCACGTGTGATGAGCAGGTGGAGAAGGCTTTTTTTTGCCTTACTTTTGACTTCATATTCAAGATGACTGAGAAAATATTGAAATAGGAAATAAGAGTACACATAAAGGGAATAAATGCCAAAATCAAAATTTCAATGACTAATATAGCAAAAAACATTTGAGTGCCTGTACAGGTAGTCTTTGTTAATGACTTAAAGTCGCAGAAGAAATGTCCAAGGATGCTGGATTGGCAAGAAGTCGTGTATAAGGTTGAGACTACAAGCAATAAAGAATTTACGAAGCCGGCAGCCCAAAGCCCAAAAGTTATCAGGAGGCAATTTCTGGAATTTAAGATCCTGTGATAATGTAACGGGCGGCAGATGGCGACATATCGGTCATAAGCCATAATGAAGAGGAGAATATCCTCTGTAGTTGTCACAAATAAGAAAAAGGACAACTGAGTGTAACATTGTGAGAAGGAAACAATGTGATTTCCGGACAATAACATGTACAGTAATTTAGGAACCGTGACCGATGTATAAAATATGTCTACAATGGATAAATTACAGATAAAGAGATACATTGGTTTATGTAATTGAACCTCCAGACATATGACTGTGATAATGGAAGAATTGACAAGTACTCCGACCAAATATATGATGAAAAATAAAAGAGAAATAAATGGAATATACATTATCCCTCCAGAAAATGGCAAAATGTAAAAATATTTAAAAGAAGTTTCATTCTTCATTAACATTTCCTTAGTAAAATAAAAAATATCATATCAGTAAATTCTAAAAAAGAGAAAAGTGAGGATAGAAATCCTAATCTGGTGTTCAGATGGTCATCCATGGTAAACCAGTGGTTATTCCTCGCAATCCAAACACTTAATAGCATTCCCTGAAAGTTAGCTTCTCACCCAATTTATTAGTTTTAAGGTTATAGCTATATTTTATGTGTTTTATGTCTACTTATTTCCAGAAAAAGTTACCCTATACAAAGGATCTCGAGATCAGTGCTATGGATACATTTTCCATGATATTTTTCAAGATTGAGGACACCAAGAAATGGGCAAGAATGAGGTCCACAGATGCAGTGGTTGGCCAAATAAAATTAGTGCAGAAGATGAAAGACTTAATTCTCTTCAAATTAAATAAAGACCAGCAATGCCATCAGCTCAGAACTGGCAGCAACCAGTGTGACCAGTTTACACCCATTTACTGGTCGGAAAAATCTGACCAGAATTGCTCTTCAAAAACCATACCTCCAAGTAACTCAGTGACTGCTGCATCAAAATGTTTGGCTGTAATTGAAGGCAGATTGTTGGAGAACAGTACAATAATGAGTGTCTGCAAGAACAGCGAAACATGGTGGTGGGTCCTGCAAGTTTAGGGTTGTGTTTCAGCAGATGTAGTTGGTCAGGAATAATGGTGTCCTCAATGCTGAGAAATTCAGCCAGATACCCATCAGGTAAAACCATTAGGAAGGCATCTGATTGGCTCCAAATATATCCGACAGCAGGAGAATGACTCCTAGAAATGTCATTAAAGAAGCCCTCCCGTGAACTAATCATGTGTAAATGAGTATGTACCATAGTATCAATGTGTTAATGTACTAACCTGTTGACATTTTCACCAGTATCCAGCACTGTTTCGCTCCTTGTCTGAGTGACGTCACCACTCTTCAGACTCTACGGGTCAGTGTGTGACCCATACGTTGCTTATACAATGTAAATATGTATATGGAGCATCGTTCCATAGACTTTCATTTTTGAAAGAGGCTTCATGCTCATGCTTCTTATTTATTCTTAACTGTATTTTTTTGCTCTATGCATTTGGACATGCTTTAATCATTTCAAAACAGTTAAAGTCTAGAAAATCGAAAAGGTTTTATAAACATCATTTCCATCAGTGGCAGAAGTTAGGCGGTGGTGACATTAAGTTTATAGTTAATTTAATTACATTTTTATGTAACAATCCTAATAATGACAGTAGCCCGAGAAGACATGAGAGGAGGATATGCAGATATTCACTTCTTACTTCATTAGTAAATTACATTTTTAAAAAATACACAATGAGGGGAAAAAAATAAATAAACCACATAAAATAAACCAACATTATAAAATTCTAGATTCTGTAAACCCTCAGGCTTAATATAGATAATTTATTAGCAGAATATATTTTTTAGTACAAATATATATGACCTATGTAGTGTAAAAAATCATGTACAAATAGTAAAAAAAGAGACCAATATCTGTCTGACTTACCGGTCTAGTAATACAGGGCTTGTCCTGATGTAAATTCCTTACTGAAGAGAGAACGGGGCTGAGAAGGAGATTTATATTGTGCTAGGACCATCATGGCCTGACTATCATAGATGTTAATTACCCATTGGGGAAAAAGTAGGTGGATGTTTTCACCAGAGAATCCCTGTCTTTTGGGTCTTGACGTAATCTTTTGCTAAGTTCTGCTTTCTAACTTTCATCCTAATAAAATATTTGAAATTCACCTAAATTGATTTATTTTGTGATCGCTTATAAATTGGTAAATATGAAATGACACAAGTTTATTTCATCTACGCACTACTGAAGTATAGCAGGAACCCAAGAGGTAAGGGAGGTTTCTATTATTTAGATTTCCAGCATCCTTCTTCTTATCAAGATGGCAGTTATAACTAGAGTTGAGCCGATCTGGCAAGATTCGAATGCGCAAAATCATGCGGCTTTAACCAAACATACTGTATTCGCTTGTCTGTGCTTCAATTGACTCAAATGGCGTTCGGCGAATATTGCAAATACGGCGATAGTAATCAAAACCGAATATTGAAATATTCGTTCATCTCTATTCTTGGACATCAGAGCATTAAAAACATCAGGCTTTTAAAAAAAAAATTACACCCATCGTTCCCAGTCCTCACCTGTCCTTGCACACAGCTCTCCACCTGATAGTATGGATGTCTCCTATCTTTACCGTGCTCTTTGGCTTCTCTGGCGCTCACTAGGGCTTGCTATGTCCTGAGGTCTTGCCAGTGTCGGATACTCCAAGGACCCCTGGTGTAGATAGAAGAATACTATAGACACCTAGAAAAGAACAAGAGCATGGAGCATCACAAAGGACAGATGAGGATGGAATAGAGATTTTTTTATTTATTTTTTTTACTTTTTTTATTATTATTATACATTTATATAGCGCCATTTATTCCATGGTGCTTTACATGTGAAAAGGGAAAATACAGACAAGTACAATAAATATGAGTAAAACAAGTCACACACAAGTACAGAAGGAGAGAGGACCCTGCCCGCGAGGGCTCACAGTCTACAGGGAACGGGTGAGGATACACTAGGAGAGGGCAGAGCTGGTTGTGTGGAATAATGAGGAGATAGGTGGATTAGTCAGGCAGCATAGTGTAAAATCGATTGGAGTGGTGCCAGGGTTCTAGAGGGAAGGCCAGAGAGTAGGATGTTGCAGTAGTCGAGGCGGGAGATGATAAGGGTGTGCACTAGTGTTTTTGTGGTTTCATGGTCAAGGAATGCATGGATCTGGGAAATATTTTTGAGTTTGAGTCGGCAGGAGGAGGCTAGGGCTTGGATATGTGGCTTAAATGAGAGGGCAGAGTCGAGGATCACCCCGAGGCACCGAGCATGCGGAACTGGGGAAAGTGAGCAGCCATTGTGCATTATTGCTAATGTTTTCCCTTTATCAGCTAGCTAAAAGTTGGCAATGAACCTTGGATTTTCTTTTCATTTCCCTCTGATACTACAAGCATTCATTTTTATTTATTTTTTATTTTTTGCAACTGACAATTGATTATTAACCTATGAACAAACAAAAACGAGGAAAAAAGATGTCCAACCAAGTCACATGGAAGTTGTGCCATAATGAGGATTTTCAGATTTTACAGTCAGTGACAAAATGCATTCATGTAATTAATTTTAGAATTTTTATGTGTTTTTTTTTACTTTTTTTTTTTGCCTGATTTGTTAGAAGTGAATAAAAAAAAATTGGAAGTGAATTTGATTTTTCTCAAATCAATGCTATCATATGTATTTATGGCTAAAATATGCGATATCCTACTAGTACTCCATGCTAAGTCTGGTCTTCCTGCTCTCTAGAATAGAGAATGGTTCTTCACTATGTAAAAGGATATTTCATCATAATTCATAATTTTACAGCCTCATTTTCTTTGCCTAGTTGTGTGGTTCCACGGTAATCTTACTAACCTATGGTTTACAATACTTTTTTCCTGTTTGTGTAGTCTTTATGAATGTACCTTGATTGTTCCTTTTGTGTTACGAAGATTCAAGCCCCTGGAACCCGGAAGATTTTATATCAAAACCATTTTCTTGATTGTTCTGTTGTTCCTCACTTAAACCTAATTGATTCTTCTTGTAAGTGAACCTGAATTACAATGTCTTTAAGACACCAGTACATCTATGGAAATTTTTCTGTGCATACTGTAGTTGTTTCAGGGATAAGCAGGACATCTTTGTCCTTTTTCATGAAGCGGTTTTGCTGGTGGATTTGCCGTAATTTTTTTTTGTTGGCCAAAGAATGAAAATGTTACTTTTTTTAACCACACAATGATTTCTTACCCATGACAAACTGAACATATCTACAGCAATGACATTTGTTCATTTTATTGTTCATTATGTTCATTTTTTGTGATGATTTTTCAGGTGGGTTCGAGGAAGGATCCACCTGAAAAAGACATTAAGTTCACATTCGCTAAGATGCCTTAATGAAAAACTATTTTATTACTGCAATGCTCAAAAGGTGCCCATAAACCTAGATGGATGTACTTTCTCTACTGCCATTTGCCTGACTCCGTCACACACGATCAGTTATTGTGCACTTGACTGTGTTTTTGTTGAGAAAGTTTTCCAGTTCCTCATAAATTTGCAGGTTCGGCCAACTTACTATTATGTGCTGTACTATTATGTATGGTAAAGAAAGAATGTAACTCAAAGATGGGTCATAGACTGCTTTTCAATTAATGAAATATAGAGCAGTGAGAACTGTTGTGAACGTTTTGGAGACGACTTCGGAGCTGAAGCTCCCTCTGGTGGTTGCTGAGGGTATTGAACCAATGTTGAATACCAAGAGCCCTACACCTGCAAATAACGAGTTGTTGTCAGGTGGTGCTGACTGGCCTGATATAAGTGAGCTGACCTCCCTTGATCCTCGCCGGTGATCAATTGTGCTTCCTGGTCTAGGTTGGAATTCAGCTTGCTTTCCTGTGTGGTCTCAGTGTTTTTGGATTCAGAAGTGTTGGAGTTTTTCCTAGGGTTTTTCTGGGTTGCAGACAGTATTCTCTCCTGTGCTGTCCTATCTAGACAGTTTTGGGCCCCAGCGTTTGCTCAATCTATTTTCTGTCTGTGTTCGTATTTTCATCTTGTCTAACCGCCATTATATGTTTGGGGGCTTCCTACTCCTTTGGGGTCTACTCCGGGGCAGTTAGCTTTCCTCTTTTCATCTTCAGGGATAGCTATCTCTCCGGCTGTGCCGAGGCGTCTAGGACCACTGTAGGTACGCTCCACGGCTGCTTCTAGTTGTGCGGTTAGTTTAGGGGTCTGCAACCTATTAGTTTCCAACCTCTCTGGTGTCAGGCTGCCTATGCAGCTTTTTGCTCCTGCCTCCTCAGCTACCAAAACATAACACAGAACATTTATTTATATTTTAGACTGAATGGAAAGATGATTTGCAGAATTTTACCAACACATCTCATGTGGTGGAAATAAACACCCAAATGTACATTGAAAGTTTTACAGAATTCAACATGGAGTCTGTTAACCCCTCATAGGGCTTCCACAGAGAGTCCTTCTACTTGACACTTAAAAGGTCCTAGAAAATGCTTTGTTGTTCAGCCTTTGCTAAACAACCATCTTGCATTTTCTGCAAAAAACTCTTGGTTGCATCTATTGAATGGCTGCTGGCCGGTAGTGCGAGGTTGTAGAAAAAGATAAACAAGTCAGGTCCAAAGCACAGAGGCAAAACCAAAGACAAAATCAGCAACCAGCAGAAGGATTAAGTAGTCCAAAGTCAATTTTGAGTTAGATATCAGGAATAATTTCACTAGGAGCAATGTTATAACTGGCAAAGGCACAGTTAATGGGTGTCAAATGCACCATTCACTTATGGCATCAGTGATGTCCCCTTCTCTGTAAGTGCCACTTAGCAGAACAGAATGTCAGCATCTGACAGTGGAGGCAGATGACACAGGAGGATTGTGTTAAGATATGTAACAGGAAGGTTGTTCGTAAGTTATATGCTTTCCAGTGAACCCAAACTAGAGCGCTGAGACCATTTATTTATTTTTCTTTTGGATGAGAGGCGATTATACAGACTCTGAGCCCCACGTTTGACCTTTTCCCATGTGGACTTGTTACCATGTGTTGATATTTTCTAATAGTAGGCATTATGGTAGCAGAAACAAGCCATGAAGATACAGAAAGTGTCCATTTTCTTAGGTTTTGAAACTATTCAATAATGTATGCACATAAAATGTAATAAGTTCTGCAGATGTCTAGTTTACTTTACATTTCATTTTTTCTCTGTTCTTTGAAGAATACATTCCCCTCACTAACTCCATCAATGCAGATTGTATACTAGAATTCTGCAGACTGTATATAATGGGATTTATCATTGGGACGATACTTGTATATATTGTATTGCCGACTAACTCAAGAGCATCAAAATTAGATGGTATCACGTACCCAAGTAAGCCTGCAAGATAGTAAAGAGAGACAATGGTAATGTGGGATGAGCAGGTGGAGAAAGCCTTTTTTCTGGTGTCTTTTGACTTCATTTTGAAGATAATTGCGAAAATATTAAAATAAGAAATAACAGTGCCCAAAAACGGAATAAATGCCAAAATCAACATTTCTATGCCTATTATAACAAACAATAGTATTGTGCCGGTACAGGTGGTCTTGGTTAGCGCCTTCGCATCACAGAAGAACTGGCGGATGACGTTGGAGTGACAGTAGGCCAGGAAAAATACTGAGCTTACAAGAATAAAAGAGTTTATGACAGCAGCTGCCCAAATCCCAATAGTTACCAGGGTGCAATTTCTCCGACTCAAGATCCGATGATAATGTAACGGGAGGCAGATGGCGACATATCGGTCATAAGCCATAATGAAGAGGAGAATACTCTCTGCATTTGCCACAATCGAGAAGAAGAACAACTGAGTGTAACATTGTAAGAAAGGAACAAAGTGATTCCCGGATAATAACATGTACAGTAATTTAGGAACCGTGACCGATGTATAAAATATGTCTACAATGGATAAAATGCAGATAAAGAGAAACATTGGTTCATGCAATTGAATTTTCAGACATATGACTGTGATAATGGAGGAATTGGTGAGCACTCCGACCAAATATATCATGAAAAAAAAGATAGAAATGAACGGTTTACACTTTGTATCTCCAGAAAATGGCAAAATATAAAAATATTTAAAAGAAGTTGCATTTTTCATTACTATTTTCTTTGTGAAAAAAAACACACCATGTGTTATAGATTTCATACATAATATAATATAACATATTCCGCAGTGCTTTACAGTTTGCACACATTATCGTCA
>VIAB01011388.1:54687-76227 GCA_009801035.1 Oophaga pumilio
TATTTTCTAATATTGTACATTATGGTGGCAGAAAATGGATCAGTGTCAGTTCCTCCACATTACAATGCATATAATGGCCCACCAGCACTACTAATATAGGACAAAAAGAATTCTGACCATAGTGTAAAACAGTATTTATTAGGTCCAATGACTTTTACTTGAAAAAAAATAGAAATGTAGGAGTACTGCACCGAAAGATTCACAGGATTGAGTTGGATAGAAATGGATTGCAGTTTACTCCCAACTCGTTTTTAGGTTGACCAGTCCTCTTCCTCAGGGTAACCACAATAAAGATGAAAACAGTTCACAGCATGCCTCATATATCATCCCCGAATCAAGGTTTCGCCAGCTAAAGCAGAAAGGTCTAAATCCTAGGTCAGGCATGATGGAGGAGGTGTGAAGTTTTACAGATTTTTAAATAATCTTGAAGCGGTGTTTTATCTATTTCTGTAAGCAAAATTGATAATAAATTAATCCTTACTGTTTTACACTATGATTTAATTCCTGGTTATCCTATAGAAATAGCTCTGGAAGATTATTCTCCCGAATGCCGTGTATAGTGGTGGAGCTGAAACCGATCCATGGTGGTTTAAATGGAGACATCTATCTTACGAGACCCCTTAACTTGAATCTGATCATGTATGGTTGCTGAATCTATATTCCGTTATTTTTTGAGTTATTTCATTATTGTGTACCTGGTCTATAACAGACTATTTGTAATACATGTAATTTTGCACTTTGTAGATGTATAGATTTGTTTATACTCTGTGCACTTTGATTTTTTTGTGTTTGTCGCAAACCATACTACCATTATGGTAACAGCAAAAAGTCAAGAGGCTGAAGAAAAATAAAGGGTCGTCAATATTATATCTACACAAAATGTAACTTGTATATAAAGGAATGTTCTGCAGCTTTCTAACTTACTTTTTGTTTAATCTTTTCTCGGTTCTTTAGAAAACCGATTCCCCAAACTAATCCCATCAATGCAGATTGTACATTGGAATTCTGTAGACTGTATATGATCGGATTTAACATGGGGATGACAGCTGTAAATACTGTATTACCAACTAACTCCAGAACATCAGAATTAGATGGTATCACATACCCAAGTAAGCCTGTCCCATAGTAAATAGTCATGATGGTGACGTGGGACGAGCAGGTGGAGAAGGCTTTTTTTTGGCTTTCTTTTGATTTCATTTTGAAGATGATGAAGAAAATTTTAACATAAGAAACCAGAGTGCACACAAAGGGAATAAACACCAAGATCATCATTTCTATGCCTATTATAACAAACAACATTATTGTGCCTGTGCAATTGGTCTTTGTTAGTGCTTTCGGATGACAGAAGAACTGACGGATGACGTTGGAGTGACAGGAGGACATAAAAAATACTGAGCTTACAAGAATTAAAGAGTTTAGAAAGGCGGCTGCCCAATTTCCAACAGTTATGAGGATGCAATTTCTCCGACTTAAGATCTGATGATAATGTAATGGGAGGCAGATGGCGACATATCGGTCATAAGCCATAATGAAGAGAAGAATGCTCTCTGCATTCGCCACAACTGTAAAAAAGTACAACTGAGCGTAACATTGTAAGAAGGAAACAATGTGATTCCCGGACATTAAAATGTGTAATAATTTAGGAACCGTGACCGATATATAAAATATGTCTACAATGGATAAATTACAGATAAAGAGATACATTGGTTTATGTAATTGAACTTCCAGACATATGACTGTGATAATGGAGGAATTGACGAGTACTCCGACCAAATATATCAAGAAAAAAAATGTAGCAATGAAGGGATTATTCTTTGAATCTTCAGAAAATGGCAAAATATAAAAATATTTAAAAGAAGTCTCATTTTTCATTAGCATTTTCTTCATAAAAAAGCACAAAACGTATTATATGTTTTACACATAATATAGTGAATATCTATAAATTAGACCAATAGAGAAAATCAAGATGGAAAATTAACGGAAGAGTTGACGAGTACTCCGAGCAAATATATCAAGAAAAAGATTTTTGAAATGAGCAAATCACTCTTTGTATCTCCAGAAAAAGGCAAAATGTAATAATATTTAAAAGAAGTTTCATTTTTCATTAGTATTTTCTTAGAAAGAAAAAAAATACAAAATAATGTTACAAATGACACCGTGATATATCAAACATCAAAAAATTAGAAAGGAAAAAAGTAAGAAATTATTAACTAATCTGTGTAATCAACTGGTTATATTTGGTAATCCAGTGCTTATTTCTGACAAGAAAATCATCATATTCATTGCTTGAAAGTTTATTAAGTTATTATCTCCCATTTCAGGGCTCATTTATATTGGGCTTCTAACTATATTTTATGTGTTTTCTGCTCTACGTATAACAAGACTAGTGCATTAGTTTAACTGAAAATATATTTGTTTTTGGATTTCTCTTTTAACGAGATAAATCGTCTTTGTAAAAAAAATACATCAATGAATTGCTTTTGAATCACTAAAACCAGTGGAATTTTCTGCTGACATCTACTAAAAGAAGTTTTAGAAATTATAATAATTTAAAAAAAAAAATCCAAATCTTTGTCAGGTTACCATACATTAAAATAAATAACTACTTAAGTAAATCAATGGAAAAAACAAATATAACTTATTGCTTGTGCAGTAAATAAAAATGAATGTATTGTTCAATAAAATGGTGTTATTGACAACTCAATAGATAAATATATTGGCCGATGGATTCTGCGATGGAAGCTCTATTGGTCCCTATTGAAAGTCAGCAGGATACATCTTGTGCAAGTGGCATCTGACATTGGAGAGATATAGTGCAGATCTGTGCATAGACTAATAAAATTGTAAATTAAACATTAAGGCTAAGTTCACACGTTGCGGAATTGCCTCGGAAATTTCCGCGGCAATCCCGCACTTCTCCCGCGGGAAATACGCACTTTTTTGTAAGCGTATTCCCGCCAGAATAATAGCGTTTTGCAAGCGTAATTAGCGTGCAGAATGCTAGCGTTTTCCTAGCGATCTGTAGCATCGCTTGGAAAACTGATTGACAGGTTGGTCACACGAGTCACATAGTGTTTGACAAGTGTGAGCAACTTTTTACTATTGATGCTGCCTATGCCGCATCAATAGTAAAAAGATCTAATGTAAAAATAATAAAAAAAATAATAAATAATGATATTCTCACCTTCCGGCGGCCCCCGCAGCCTTCCCGCCTTCAGCGACGCTCCCGGCAACTCCCGGTCCCAGGAGTCCTTTGCGACAAATCACCCCGATGATGTAGCATCTCGCGAGACCGCTACGCCATCTGGGTGATTCTCGCAATGCATTACTGGGACCGGGAGTTGCCGGGAGCGTCGCTGAAGGCGGGAAGGCTGCGGGGGCCGCCGGAAGGTGAGAATATCATTATTTTTTATTTTAATTATTGTTTTACCAGGGATATGGTACCCAGGGCCTGGAGGAGAGTCTCCTCTCCTCCAGACCCTGGGTACCACCGCACATGAACCGCTTACATTCCGCAAAATTAATGAACATGTTGCTATTTTTTCCGTGAAGCGTTTTTTTCGCGGAAAAAAACGCAACATGTGGCCAAAACATGCGGAATCAATTAACATGTATAGGATGCTTAATGCTTGCGTTTTTTTCGCGTTTTTACCACGGAAAATCGCGGAAAAAACGCGAAAATAACGCAAATATTCCTGAACGTGTGCACTTAGCCTTAACATTTGAAGTTTTTAAATTAAGAATTATTCAAATTCTAGAGGAAATTATTACGTTATTAATAGTGAAATTTATAAAATGTTTGATATCATTTTTTAAAGGAAAAAAATATCATTTTTGTACTTTTTTAACACATTATTTAATTGTAAGATATGATTCCATGTCTCATTTAACTGTGAAACTGAGAATTTTTTAGGACCTCGAGCCCACAGCAAAATTTCACCTTTTGGAATCCCACATTCTAAAGCTGGAATCACAGGTCGTGAATATTAATGTCGTTATTGACGTAAAACAAAAGGGTGGATATGAAAGGAGGAGAAGAATTCATCTTTTCTTTATGCCTTTTTCTCTTTTAGGATCAAGTTCTTGAGTTTAGGTTCAAAAAAACTACATCAAAACCTGCACGTTCGATTCTATCCTAAGAGTACTTGCAGACATAACATTTATATGTGATGTTTTCCTGGGATGATTTCAGCATTTTATGGGAAAAATCACCAATGTTAACTAAGGAGTAATGACCCCCACCAATCTAATACTGATGGCCTATCTTATGTTTAGATAATCAATGTTGCAGTCATGTAGAACTTTTTCAACGCATTTGTATCACAACTAAAAGAAAAATATTAAGAATTGAGTCCTTTTAATGGCTTACTGAAAAGATGGTAGCAAGCAACAAGCTTTTGAGACTACTCAGGTCCCTTCTTCAGGCACACCTGAAGTGCCTGATGAAGGGACCTGAGAAATCTCAAAAACTTGCTACTTTTTACCATGTTTTCTTTTAGCAATTAAAAGGTGTCAGTCACTGAGGAATATCAGTTCTTAACATTTTTCAACCTATTGGCTAACACGGCACAAAAATGTATTTTCCCTGTAGCTAAAAGAAAAAAAGGAATATATTATAAAACTAAATAATTGAAGCACAAATTCATAACTTTAATTCTGTCCAGTAAAATATATCATTTACTTTTTTCACAGGGAATAACATTATGAATTACCACATTTATTTTAAAAAATAGTAAGCTAAATCTGTTATTTCTGCAATTTAGTAAATCTTAAGGGGTTGAATTTGAGCGCTCATTTCTCTATTGACTTGGGAAGCCTTCAGCTCATTATTTCTGCACAGGCAGAAAACAGTAAAATAGAATTTAAAGATTCAACAATTTTGGAAATTAATATATATATATATTTATATATATATACACGCAAAACATTATTTAAATCACTTGCACAATTTTAGGTATTTATTTTATTTTAGGTACTTTTAATGCAATTATTTTTTTACAATTAAAACAGAAGTTATTGTAGACAGGAGAGAATTTGGTAAATATATATTAAGTGTTTATCTGAATGTTTAAAACATATTTGCCAAAAATACAAATAAAATACAAAAATTGAACCATCAAACCAATAAAGTAAATGCCTACAATCTACAAGTATTATTATAATATTCTGTTTTCAAATTTATTAATCCATCAGTTCAATATAAATCATTCTTAGCAGATTTTCTTCAGAGAGGAATTAAAATGCTGACTAGTGTAGTATACAAATTTACAAAATATAATTTTCAATTAAAATATCAATATCTGGTGAACTTACCGGTATAGTAACACGGGGATTGCTCTGATGTAAAATTCTTAAGTGAAGCGAGATTGAGCTGTGCAGGAGATTTATATTGTGTTGGGGAAATTATAGCCTGATCATCATGGATTTATAATTACCGATGAGGAAAAAGGATGGTTACAATTAAATCACTAAATTTGTGACTCATGAGTCCTGATGCAATGATTTCCTAATTTATTTCTTCTAAGATTTCCTTTTCCATATCTGTGGACTTATTAATTTATTTTTTAGGGCTAAGTTATAGTAAGATCATTATTGGTAAATACCCTGACTCCTCCCATATTTAGGTCTCTCCAACTTACCAATTTGACCTCACTATTATAAAACCACTGGTCGGTAGAAATGTGAATCGAATTCAAGATGAAAGTTATGAAACTCACAGGTCTCAGTGAATTTAAACAATTGTGCAATCTACAAAAAAAAATGCCTGCTGCTTTTTACACCTGGAAGAAGATTGGATCTCACCCAGTAGAGTCCCAAGACCTCAGACGTGACAGCTTAGACTTCCCAATGCTGGCTTGTAGCTATTACAGCACATAGTATAGCGCATGCACTGACCAGTCCTGGGCCTAACATGAAGAGGCCTGAGATATCAGCATTTGTAGCGACAGTAAAAAGATGCGACCATGACCTTACACCGGACTGTAAGGAGCATTGGTTTCAAAGCGGTGAGGAAAAAATGAATTTAAAAAAATCCGCATTTTGGCAAATGCCAATTATTTAAAAATTTGCATAGAATTTAATTCTACTCAAGAATCTCCTTTGTAGAGCAGATCATGCCTTCCTACAGTGCATCTAATATATTCTATTACATCCACATAATTAAGAGATGTAGAGAATTGAATACATTAGCGGTGCTGCAGGTATCCATGACCAGCTCCCTCTTCTGATGGGAGGTGAGGTTTATATTTTTTTCACCCAGGAGTCGTTTGACTAGTTACCGATGTACTCAACAGGCACAATGGTGGCTTAATGTGTTTACATGGGTCAAAAGGGTGGAAACATATATTCATGTGGTACAGTCGTGACGAAAAGTTTGTTCAGTGGGCAAAAACGTGGCTTAATTTATTTTCAAGGGGCACAGTGATAACTAAACATTTATTCAAGAGTGACGGTGGTGGCTATGAAAATTTTCAGGGGACACAGTGGTGGTTATGTATACTTTCAGGGGTTTCAGTGTTGTCTATGTAAAGATATATATTATGGGGGTGCAGTGATGACTCCAAGAGTTGAGTAACTCGATTCAATGAAATTCAAGTTTGTGTTGAATTTCATGAAATTTGCATGTTCTGACAAACTCAAACTATATGCAGTTCAATCCTCATGTTTGATCAAAAAAAGTCAGTGATATAATATAATTGACTTCTATCCTGCTGCCTTTTTATTACAATTATGCAGATATTCTTTATTCTAAATACACTAGAAAGCAGCAATAATCCAGCACTATATTAAGACAGTGTAGATCTTTGCTACACACAAATGCACTGAGATTTTGCATTTCTCCTTAAATCCTTATTGCCAGGTGTGTAAGGTGGCTGTCAGACAGCTCGTGGTTAGAAGATAAACCTGACGTAACACTTAAGTACAGATAAGGATGAGCATTTTTACTCAAAGTCAGCAAAATTCAGTGAGAGTTCAAAAACCTTCAAGTTTACATTAATGCTTTTGTTAGGACTTTGGCGTGGAAAGTGTTGCTTTATGATAAGCGAGGGGCAGAGGGGGAAATGTTTGAGACGAGGAGATGGGGAAAGGTTAGAGGAGCGGCGCTCTTTTTCTATTTTTTTTCTTTTCTTTTTTCCATTTAACTTTATGTGTGGAGATTATGGCAGCCAATCAGGCTGTAGAAACCATCCACAACATCCAGACACAAGAGGTTGTATCAGAGGCTGCTGAAGAGACATGTCCCTTTCCATATAAAGAGCTACTTCTGGTGCTGCTGCTGGCTAGTCAGAAAGTTATATTTGCAGATGATTGTCAGTCAGCTAGTTCAGGTACATAGGATCCTGTGTGGCTGTGAAGTCAACCTTTCAGCAGATCAATCTTTTTTGCTCATTGTTTGTGACACCAGGGCACATTTCAGCATATAACTCTTTTGTGCTGCTTATAATGTGCTTGAGCCAGGAGTCCACATGTGACAATCTAAATTGTTTGTTCTAATACCATGCTCCAGAAAGCAGGGGACATTTCATTATCTAATAATTTTGTGCTCATATTTTTGCTCCATCCACAAGTTCACATTTGTGCTAATATCGTGGTCCTGAAACAAGGCCACATTTCTGCAGAAAACTATTTAGTGATGTTAATATTTTGGCCTAGGCAGGAGTCCACATTTGAAAATATTATTTTTATGTGTTAATATCGCGGTCCTGAAATAAGGCCACATTTCTGCAGAAAAATATTTTAGGCTGGTAATAGTTTGGACTAGGCAGCAGTCCACATTTGTACCAAATATAAAAGAACCATGAGTAAGGACCATAGTCCATAGAGGCAGCTTCCAACACAATATGGACAATGTCAGAGGTCTGACTGAAGCCTATGTACTCAAAAACAAGTATACCACTTACTTCTTATAAAAAGTATAAATTTTATTGAACATATTTAAAAATTGCAATAACCACATAAAGATAACTTGAAAAAGACAATAATCAGTATCAGAAAAATGGTGAAGAATGAAGACACAAAATATGTGACAGCACAAACAGGCAGTTAGCACTAAATTATAGTACAGAGAATCCATATATATCTTTATATGCCGCAACAGTCCAATAAAAATGACAGTGGATTGTAGAAAGCTAATTCCCAGGGGAGAGCGATTAGAAACACTATAAATTCATTATATGTGAGGTCCAAGGCATCTGAATATACATTTTGGTGGTTAAAATCTAATGTACAATTGTACTTGAATGCAAAGTTAGATGCCAAGAAGAGTCACATATTTAAGATGAAAGTGGACACGAGTTGCTGAGTCACAGCACCATACCCTGTGTAGATGCTGCTAAGGGAACACATAGTAGGAGTATAATTAAATGAATTACTGCTCACCCATAAGGTGCAAAAGTTGCCTGTATGTACTGGTGAAAATATTAATTCTTTTGCTAATACCATGGTCCTGAAGCAAGGCCACACTTCAGTTTATAAATATTTAGTGCTACTATTTTTTCTCCAGCCAGGAGTCCACATTTCTGAATTAAAATTGTTTGTACTAATAGCCTGCTACAGAAAGCAAGCTACATTATAGTATAATAAATCCTTTCTGCTAATTGTGTGGTCCAACCAGTAGGCCACATTTTAGCATGGGACAGGGCTTGGAACAGCATTTCTAGCTGAAACATTGATCAGTAAGAGGTGGATGAGTGACAGGTGTAGGCCTGGTGGTCTGAGAGCCTTGTCAAATTCAGGTAAGACACATGAAGGAGACTCAATTTGGAGTCAAAACATTTCTAGGAATTAGGGGTAGACACCACTAAAGTCGCATCATCTAATTTCATCTACTTATTTATTTTACTGACTTATATAGCGCCATTAATGCACAGTGCTGTACAGCATTATCAATTTCCCAAGAGTAGAAATAGTAAAATGGGGCTCTGACACCCCTTCCATTACAGGTAGTCAACCAGATGGAGACCCAACTAAGACTCTCCACATTTCATAGAATTGTTTGAAACATCAGCAGCAGTAGCAACAACAGGCACAGAAGCCATGACAAAGGTGTGACAGACTGCAATAATGCAAGATCAATGCAGCACACTGAAAGCGACACCATCGCCTAGTCTGCCCAGTCTGCGACTGGGGTGCGAAAGTAATTGGAGATTTATGACTAGTTCATCTTGATGAAAGTTAAGCAGTCTACATTTTAAGGGGACAGCTGTCAGGCCACAACCAGCATTGCTGACGACACATTCTGAGAGAATGGCTGCCAGACATGACAAAACCTCAAAGGCATGACGGGCGAGCTCAAGCCACTCCTCCATTTTTGAAGACCAAAATGCTAAAGAGTCCAAAACCCTGATGACATTGACATTGACCTCGAGATACTCCTGCACCATCTTCTCCAGTCATTCACTACATCTCAGACTTGTACTCTGTCCTGCTGTTGCACAGGCTGGTCTAAAAAATGTGTGAAATGCCTCAGAT
Source organism: Oophaga pumilio (assembly GCA_009801035.1). NCBI lineage: Eukaryota > Metazoa > Chordata > Amphibia > Anura > Dendrobatidae > Oophaga > Oophaga pumilio. Next base: position 64,159 of record VIAB01011388.1, read on the forward strand.
AAATAGTTTTTGTTTTATTTAACTCACTTATACAGTGCCATTAATTACACAGTGCTTCACAAATATATTCAACACTGTCTCCATTGGGGCTCGCAATCTAATTTTCCTATCACTATGTCTTTGGAGTGTGGGAGAAAACTGAATTACCCAGAGGAAACCCACGCAAATATGGGGAGAACATACAAACTCCTTGCAGATGTTGTCCTTGGTGGGGTTTGAACCCAGGACCCCAGTGCTACAAGGCTGGAGTGTTAACCAATGAGCCACAGTGCTGTCTCTGCCACTTACACTGCTGCTAATGTTTTTGCATTGACAACTCAAAACTCCTGGGGTTGAAAGTCTAACTGTGATGCACAATGCTGTCTTAGGGAAATCCACTCTTAAGATTGTCTACTAGCGTGTTTCGATACTCCAGCATGCGCGCATCCCTTTCTAGGGGGGAAGCATCTGGTAAAATTTACTCTTGTACCGTGGATCTAACAGAGTGGCAATCCAGTGGTTAGCACTATTTCTAACCCTAAGAATACGATCATCATGTTGCAGATAGTGCAGCAAGAAGGCGTTCATGTGTCAGGCACTTCCATGAGGTCCAGGGCCCATGGTGTGTTGGTGGCGGAGTAGCACTCAAGGTTTCATCCTCTGTCCCCTCCCGCCAACTACGGACAACAGAGAGGAGATCCTCTTCATATCCTGAGTCCTAACTGTTACACATTCATCACATCTTCCTCCTTCTCCGACTCAATTTGGGCAGCATGGTGGCTCAGTGGATAGCACTGCAGCCTTGTAGTGCTGGAGTCCAGGGTTTGAATCCCACCAAAGACAACATCTGCAAGGAGTTTGTATGTTCTCCCCGTGTTTGCGTGGTTTTCCTCTGGGTTCTCCGGTTTCCTCCCACACTCGAAAAACATACTGATAGGGAATCTAGATTGGGAGCCCCATCGGGGACAGCGACGATAATGTGTGCAAACTGTAAAGCGCTGTGGAATATGTTAGCGCTATATAAAAATAAAGATTATTATTACTCAATTTGTTCCTTGGCTCCTGCACCTTCACAAACAGTTAGTCTGGTGCCATGAACTCCACTTGGTTGCTATAATACACCCTTCTACAGCACCTGCCTGTGTTGCGACAATTCAGAACCTAGAGATGTTGTTATCCCTTCCACATCCTCCTCTGCTTCCTCCTCTTCCTCTGGGACCACCTGTTAGAATCTATTTCATTTTGACCATTTACCATCTTGTTGTGGTTTTCTGGGTGCTGGTCTTTTTCCCTTGGTGCTGGGTTTGTCTAAGGTCAGGTGATTGTATCACCCTTTATTAACCAGCACCTGCCTCCCAGTCCTTGCTGGACAACAGTGTTAATCCGCTAGAGTTCTGGCTTGGTGCTTTGATAGCTTTCTGTGCTTGATATTGTGCAGTTCTGGGATCTCTAGTTCTGCCTGCTTTGTTTTTTGTTTTTCCTTTCATTTCTGCAGCTTCCTCTATTTTCCTACTAGGAGGTTACCTGTTTTTTTGTTCCCAGTCCCTAGATCATTCAGGGATACCCTTCCCCCTACCTTTAGGTCTTCGTTTGAGTTTAGTCTAGGAAACATCGGCGGGTCTATTCACAAGGAATAGGTGGCCCACTCCATCGCAGGGCTTCAGCCTAGTCCTAGTACAGGGTCAGCTTCCCCCCCTTCTGCCCTAGTTCTGAGTTGCAGATCCATAACACCACCACCTCCTCCCACAGACTATTCAAAGTGTGATCCAAAATGTAGATCAGGGTTCCCCAACTCCAGTCCTCAAAGCCCACCAACAGGTCATGTTTTCAGGATTTCCTTAGTATTGCCCAGGTGATAATTGCATCCTGAAAACATGACCTGTTGGTGGGCCTTGAGGACTGGAGTTGGGGAACACTGATGTAGATGACTGGAATACTGATCCTGATGACAGCATCGTCATCGTTAACCATCTTAGTAGCCATTTCGAAACTGTGCAGAAGGGTGTAGAGGTCCTTCTTCTGTGCCCACTCCGCAAGCATGATTTGCACCACATCTGTACTGTGTTGCCAGGCTATGCAAAAGGACATGCTGCACGAGGATTCATTGCTGCTGGATTCCAATTTTCCATGGCTGTGCAGTACGGAGGTGGGGGATGCGCTCTGCACTGTTGGAAAGCATGACTCATTAACGTAGAGGTTGAGGGCACAAGTGGAAGCCCTAGAAAAGGTGGAGGGAACAGAAGTAGTGGAGGAAGTGTTGGATACAGAGATTTGTTCAACAAGCCTTGGGGATTCCAAGATTTTCTGTCTAGTGACACCTTGGTGTCTAGTGTTTTTCATTTCACCATCCCTTGGTGCAGTGGTTTAGTTCTCCTTCCCCTGGTGTGTAGTGGTTTAGTTCTCCAAAAATAGGTGTTTAGTAGTTTAGCTCTCCAACCCCTGTTGTGTAGTAGTTTAGTTCCCCATCTTAAGGTGTGTAGTGGTTTAGTTATCCAACCCTAGGTGTTTAATATTTTAGTTATCCTACCCCTGTTGTCTAGTAGTATAGTTCTCCATCTTATGGTGTGTAGTAGTTTAGTTCTTCAACCCCAAGTGCCCTGCAAGCCTTGGGGATTCAAGACTTGTAGAGCAACCCCTTACCTGGCTAACCCCACAGCCACCAGAGTCACCCAGTGCTCAGTCAGGGAGATGTAACACTCCGGCCCATGTTTGCTCGTCCAGTTGTCAGTGGTGAAATGCACCCTGGCAAACATAGCTTTTTCAGGGAATAGCTCATGTTGTCTGTGACATGCTGGTGTAGTGCAGACACATCTTTCTTGAAGAAGTAGTGGTGACTGGGAAACTGGTACTGGGAAACTGCGACGGCCATCAGCTTTTGGAAACCATCTGTATCCACCAGGCGAAAAGGCTGCATTTCCGTGGCCAACAGATTGCATTGGCCAACAAATTTGTCAGGGATTTCCCATTATCACTGACATCACAGGTTGGGAGTCACGCAGAACCACACGTTGTAACCTTTGGAACGAAGAGCTCTCAGCTGGCACCTATCTTCCAGACAATTATACGATTGGGCAATGATCAACTGAGGAGGGCGCAGGCTGTTGCCAATAATTAGTTATTGGAAAACAATGAGTGTACGGCATATACACCTCCAGATTACAATGCATGGAATATGTGTATATACCGATGTATGATCACTGCTAATTCCACAATAACCCTACAGTTTTTTTTAAATAAAATCCAATTGGGTGCCATTCTTCTTTTCAGGTCCACACCATCAAGCTCTTACATCCCCTCTCCCTCAGAGTAGCGGTCATATACCGTCCTCCAGGCTCACCCACCCACTTCCTTGACCACTTTTCTGTCTGGCAGCCGCACTTCATTTCCTCAGAATTGCCAACCTTTATCCTGGGAGACTTCAGCATCCCCATTAACAGCCCAACCTCCCCAACTGCATCCCAGCTTCTATCTCTAACCACTTCTCTTGACCTCTCACAACTTTCAACCTCTGGGATACTTAAGGATGGTAATACCCTTGATCTGGTCTTTATATGGCTCTGTTCAATCTCCTATCTAGATAACTCTTCTCTTCCCCTCTATACCCCAAAAAATTAGGACTAACCACAACTTACACAGTTTTAGGCGCTCCCTAAAAACACATCTGTTTAGGGAAGCCTATTACGCTCCCTAATCAAAGTGTTTTTTTATATATAGCCTATTTTCTACTTCTCTGAACATAATTTGCCAACAAACTCCACAGCACCCAAAAGCACTACAAATATTGGCTGGTGACTACTTCAGCCAGCCTTCATTTACCCCCATTTCCTCAAGATGGCTAGACCAGCATTGTAAAAAAGCAACTTGTACTTTGTGTCACCCCCTCCTCATTTTAAATTGTAACCTTTTATGAGCAGGGTCATCATTAGTTTTGCTTTAATCATTGGATTATCATTCACTTTGTAATTTATGACTGTTCTCCATGAACTGCACTTGTAAAGCACTGTGTAATATGTTTGCGCTATATAAATTAAGATTATTATTATTTGTAGATTGGAGATGGTGAAGTTCAAGCTATTAGCTTTGCCATATGTAGGAGGAAATAGTCTGTTATGTGAACACAACTGTGCGAATGAGGGCTAGCTGCTGTGCTGACAGAGGGTGAAGTAGGATGGACACGACAAACTGCTGTACGGTGAGTGAGGTGCAGGCAGGGATGTTTTGGTGGATTAACCCTGCTGTTCTGTTCGGGTTTACTATACACTTGTTATGTTCGGGTCATTTTTGACCCGAACCTATTAAAATGTTGTTTTGAGCCACTGAAAAGTTCTTTTTGAATACCTGTTGCATTATTATACTGTGTGTGATCATAGTTGTTCATTATCAAAGAAAAATTGAATAAAAAAACTTAATTTTTTCAAATTTTGTGTTGATTAATGTAAAACAGCCTAATTGCATTTTACACCAAAGTAACAAACTTGTGCTTAAATAATCAACTATATCTTTTACAACAACATCAATAACAACTTTAGGTAACTATTAGTACAACTAACTTAAAACTAAAATAAATTTTAACAGTATAAAAGCATTTTGAAAAAAAATAGTAAAAAATAATCAGAAAAAAATAAAAAATTCAGTTTTTTTCAAAAAAAGGTTTCTACTAATCTATTTTTTTTTTCAATCCACATTTTCGCATCATTTTTGCAAAACTTCAACAGTCATAAATACCACGGGTACCATGTATTCAAAGCTGTGAGGTAAACTCTGTGTGCAGCTCCAGACTCCAGCTCCTCTCTCCAACAGCCTTGGAATGTCTGACTGAACTACTATACTGACAAGATAAGGGCGGAGGCACACAGGCACCTTCTGCAAGGCTAAGATAACACACAACAAAATACATTCTCATTAGCTTGTCAGTTCACAAGGAAAAGAAACTATTTTCTTTTGCAATCTTGAAAACTGAATTGATTTATTTGTAGAGGAACAGCAGGCCTTTAGATACAGCAATAAAAATTGTACTGAAAGACAATGCGTATGGTTTGTACTGAAATCATTTGTATACATGTATCCATCCATTTATGTCCATCTGTGCACCTAAAGCAACTAGATAACTTGATAAGCAATAGTAGATGCAATAAGTAGTCTCAAAATAAACTAAAAATCCTTTGTTTTACTCAAAAAATGGCTGTAGATTAGTATAAAAGGCTAACGGGTCATTTTTGACCCGAACATAACAAGTGTATAAAAAACTGTAGCGCAAAAAGTAAAGCACCGAAAAAAAAAAAAAGTACCCTTAGTATGAACCCCGTAAATTAGGAAAATAGAAGGAACCACAAGTTTCAAAATCAAAAAATGAATGAATAAAATAATATCTAATTTCCAAAACGGGTCATTTTTGACCCGAACAGAACAGCAGGGTTAAGAAAGATGTGATGTGCTCGATGTCGGAGATTGATCAAAAACAGCAGGCATGTCTACTTGCGTAACAGCTGACGGGCTGTCACTCACCACAATGTAGCAGGAAACAAGTGGAGGTTCTGCAGACGGAGACCTGTGTGAGAACACTTGCCACATTGATGGAGGAGAAAGAAGCAGTAGATGTGGTTGATGTAGTGGCCAGTGGTTGATGAGGTCTGCTTGTCCATATTTTAGGACAGTGAGATTCCCAGACTAACACATGTTGATTGTGCATGTACCAGTTCATGCAATAGTCAATTTATTGAATTTTTTGCATCTTCTCAGTCATTTTTCACAAAGTTGGCCCCTAACCTGAGTTGGTCATCCTTTGCACTCTCAAAAAATTGCCAGGCTAGCCATCCCTTGCCGCCGAAGAGAACTGTAAAACCGCGGCCGCAGCCAGAGTTGTGTCTGAGGATGCAGTTCCTGTTGTGGTTGCATCACTCAGTGTCTGTGTGGGAAACTGCAATGTAACCTACTAATCTTCCTCCTCCTCCAACTTCGCTGATGAGCTACTCAGCTATGCCTATGGGTTTACAACAAGTGGGATCTACAACCTCATCGTCAACCTTTCTGTTCTCCCATTCCTCCCCTGAGAGTCACCCTCCTCCTATTCCTGCCCTGACAGCACTGTACAGTCCATGTGCGCCTCAGGTATCTGAGTCTCATCAGGATCACCTCCACCCCCTGCTGGGTTAACGTCTTCTGATCGGACCCTACTTTGTCCCGCCCCAGATGCAACTGAAAAAAAATTGACCATCATTTCAGATGCTTTCCGCCTCTTAAATCTGTGAACCTTTGGAGCATACCTCAAAACCATTGAATAGAGTATGCAAACAGCTCTGCAGATTTGCCCATGTGTGGTTCCGTACAGTTAGTTGGGCGGTTGGAGAGTTGTGACGTGAAGGAAAACAAGGGTAATATTGGTGCCACTTCTGAGGACTGTACTGTGAGTGATGTTAAGGTGGAGGAAGAGGAGGAGAGGCCACTTGATGCTGAGCTTGCCATCCACTGGAGCACAAGCTATTTCTGTCCTCCATCTACATGGTTGCTGCCAAAGAAAGGGAGTTTAGTAGCCTGTTCAGTAACAGAAGTTATCAAAATACTTTGCAATTACTTAATGCAGCAAAACAATCTACTTCTCATCTCTCATATCATCCCTATCACACAACCATAAACAGCTATTCAGTACTTTTAATTCTCTCCTCCATCCCCCAGCTCACCCTCCCTCTTTACTCATCTCAGCTGAAAACTTTGCCTAATTCTTCAAGCAGAAAATTGACAACATAGGGCAAAGCTTTTGCCTAAAGTCCCCACAGCCCCTCCTCATAAATGCGCAACATTCCTTCTCTGAAAACAACTTCTCCACCATCACGGAAAATCAACTTTACTCTTTACTCTCCAAATCACGTCTTAGCACCTGAGAACTTAATTCTGTTCCACCTCATTCCAAACCTTACCACAGTTTTCATCCCAACCATAACCCATCGAATCAACATGCCACTAACAACTGTTGTCTTCCCCTCATACTTCAAACATACCTCGATCACACCCATCCTCAAAAAGCCCTCTCTTGACCCATCCTTTGTGTATAGCTATGACCTCATATCGCTTCTCCGCTATGCTTCAAAACTACTGCAACAAGGCATCCATTTTGAACTGTCCTCACCCTCCTCCTGCTCCCTCTTTGACCACTTACATTCTGGCTTTCACCAGCACCATTCCACTGAAACTGCCCTGATTAAAGTCACCCACGACCTACTAACCGCCACATTCATGCAACACTACATTGTCATTGTCCCGGAGGACCTGTCATCTACCTTCGACACAGTGGACATTCCCTCTTACTACAGATTCTCTCATCTCATGGCATCACAGACTTGGCCCTATCTTGTATCTCCTCATACGTAACAGGCAGGACATTTAGTGTCTCCCACTCGCACACCACCTCCTCATCTCGCTTCCTATCCCCCAAGGTTCAGTTCTAGAACCCTTGCTCTTCTCCATCTACACCTTCAGCCTGGGACAGCTAATGGAGTTTCATGGCTTTCATTAACACCTCTATGTTGATAACACACAGATCTACCTCTCTGGACATGATATTACCTCCTTACTAACCAGAATTCCACAATATCTGTCCTCTATTTCATCTTTTTTCTCTGCCAGATTTCTAAAACTTAACATGAATAAAATTGAATTAATCATCTTTTCACTGTCTGATTTAAACACCCCTACTGATCTATCCATCAAAGTCAATGCCTGGTCACTATCCCCAGTCTTGCAAGCTTGACTGTGATGTCTCCTTTAAATGTTAGATCCAAGCCCTTTCCACTTCCTACAACTCCAACTCAAAAATAACTTCTGGATCCGCACATTCCTCCACCATGAATCTGCAAAAATACTAGTGCATACCCTCATAATCTCCCACCTCTCCTACTCTCACACCCATCCAATCTATGCTAAACTCTGCTGCCCGACTAATACACTTGTCACTCCACAATTCCCCGGATTCTCCCCTCTGTCAATCCCTGCGCTGGCTCCCCATTGCTCAGAGACACCTGTATAAAACCATAACTTTGGCATACCAAGCCATCGACAACCTGTCACCTCCATACATCTCTGATCTAGTCTCCCGGTACTTATCTGCATGCAGCCTCCAATCTTCACAAAATCTTCTACTCAATTCCCATTTATCTCCTCTTCCAATAACCACATACTACATTATATCCCATCTACTATGGAACTGAACATATCATACTGTCGCCTACCAAGGGAACCTTCAAAAGGAACCTGAAAAACCATATTTTCCAACAAGCCTGCAACTTACATTAATCATTGATCCACCATATCACTGAAGAAGCAGCTCTACCCTTACCTATTGTATACTCACCCATCCATTTTAGACTTTGATCCCTCATGAACAGGGTACTCTCTCTTCTGGCACCAGTCGGTGACTTGTATTGTTTAAAATTATTGTCCTTATTTTTATTATGCATGCCCCTTTTCACATGTAAAGTGCAATGGAATAAATGGTGCTATAACAATTCATAATAATAATACCGCTGTGCAGCTGCCAAAGAAAAGTAGTCGAGTAGACCGTACAGTAATAGAAGTTTTCCAATAAATACAAAATTATACTATTTCTACTCTGGGGAAATTGATGACACTTTAGTGGTGTGTGGCAATAATTTTGGGAAATGTTTGTATTCCAAGTTGGGTCTCCTTCATGTGTGTTGCCTGAATTTGGCAGGGCTCCCAGCAGAGCAGCACTACACGGGTCCTTAAAACACCTCTTAATTTCAACCTAATTGCAAAGCTATAAATGCTGGTCTAGACCCTGATACCTCATGCATGGCCCATGGATGACTGCTTCTGTGCCATTATAAAATGTTCTACCGTGGGTCAATTGATCAGTCAACTACTTGTGTTACTATCCTTACATTTTTCTACCGATAGTAGTTTTCGAAACAGATGTTTGTGCCACCTGACTGTGGTAAGGAAAAAATAATTCATCTGTGGCATGAGGTATCAGGGCTCCCAGCAAAGAAGGTTTACACCACTCCCTTACCCACCACATCAAAATTGAAATCTCTGTTCAAAGCTCTAAATGCTGTCCCAGATCTTGATACCTCATGCATGGCTCATGGCTGACTGCTGCTGTGCCATTCTAAAATTTCTACTGTCTGTGAAATTCTCAATGAACTACTAGTGTTAATATCCTTAAATTTTTCTAACATTGGTGGTCTACCAACCAGATATTTTTGACTCCTGAGTGTGGCTGAGCAAAAAGTCAGCTTGAGCTGTTGCATGTGGTATCAGGGTTCCAGCACAGCAGGCCTACACCGATGCCTCACCCACCTCATCTTAATTTAAACTTAAATTTGAAGCTGTAAATGCTGGCCCAGACTCTGATACCTCATGCAAGGCCCATGGCTGACTGCTGCTGTGCCATTATTAAATTTCTACTATGGGTCAATTGATGCCACTTTTCCCAGTGTCTGCCATAATTTCAGCTGTTTTGGCAGCTTTTTGGCCCCCCTGAAGGTGTTGTCTATGCTTTTGGTTTTGCCTCCCATTTAATTCAATAAGGTTTGGATATGTTCGACGAACCGTTTGACGAACTGTTCGGAAAACATCGGGACATTTGCTGAATCGGAACCAAACCAAACCTTGAAAAGTTCTCTCACATCTATTTTTGAGATGTTCATATACTTAGTAAAGGGAAATCCAATATTACTGATCATTATGTACCCAATTTGTATTATTTTTCTCTATTATTTAGAAAACCAATTCACTTTACTAATCCCAGCAATGCAGACTTTATACTGGAATTTTGTAGACTGTATATGATGGGGTTTATCATGGGGACAACAGTTAAATATACTGTATTGAGGACTACCTCCAGAACATCAGAGTAAGATGGTATTAGATACCCTATTAACAATGTCCCGTAATAAATAGTGATGACGGTGACGTGGGATGAGCAGGTGGAGAAGGCTTTTTGTTGGCTTTCTTTTGACTTCATTTTGAAGATGATGAGGAAAATGTTAATATAAGAAATAAGAGTGCCTATCAGAGGGATAAAAACAAAGATTAAAATTTCTATGCCCACTATAGCAAACAACATTATTGTTCCTGTACAGGTGGTCTTTGTTAGTGCCTTAGCATCACAGAAGAACTCGTGGATGATGTTGGAGTGACAGGAGGACATGAAATATACTAAGTTTACAAGAATTAAAGAATTTAGAAAGGCGGTTGCCCAAATCCCAATAGTTATCCGGATGCAATTTATCTGACTTAAGATCCGATGATAATGTAACGGGCGGCAGATGGCGACATATCGGTCATAAGCCATAATGAAGAGGAGAATTTCCTCTGCCCCCAACAAAACTAAGAAAAGGGAAAACTGAGCGTAACATTGTGAGATGGAAACAATGGGATTCCCGGACAATAAAATGTGTAATAATTTAGGAACCGTGACTGATGTAGTAAATATGTCTACAATGGATAAATTACAGATAAAAAGATACATCGGTTTATGTAATTGGACTTCCAGACATATGACTGCGATAACCGAGGAATTGACGAGTATTCCAACCAAATATATCAAGAAAAAAAAAGTAACAATGAAGGGATTATTCTTTAAATCTTCAGAAAATGGCAAAATATAAAAATATTTCAAAGAAGTTCCATTTTTCATTAGCATTTTCTTCAGACAAAAGCACAAAATGTGTTATAGACTTTTCACATAATATATAGTGAACATCAATAAATTAAATAGAGAAAATTAAGCATGCAATGCCTTACCTAGATGATCAACTGGGCATCCCATTAATCCAACCATTTAGTGACATTTTTAATTTTCTCACCCAAATTGGGTTCATTTGTATTAGGTTTCTGTCTATACCTTTTTGTGCTACATAAACAAACTAATGCATACGTTTCACTGTATTATTCAATGAAAATATATTTATGTTTTTGGTAAGCCGGTTTCTCGTGTTTGATCATATGTGTTTTCGCCATAGTCCATGAAGGAAAGTACAAATTTGGGCTGGAACCCACAAAATGCAATGGAATATTTTTACTTCAATTAACAATAGTATTAAAATTCTAATTAATTAAAAACACAAATGATCATAAAGTTACCATACAGCAAACAAATAATAATAACAATAAGAAGAAGAATATGTTAATTTGATGGATCATGGACCCTATTAAAATGTTTGTGCTATAGAACCTGTCATTCAAGAGATAGTGGAATGCAAATATGGACTAATAATACTTGTTATCTATAAATATTTAGAATTTCTCATTTTTAAAGTAAGGATTATTGAGATGGTGAAAGGAAATAAATGTAATATTAGTTCAGAAATTTTGCATAATCTTTAACACATTTTTTTTAATGCAGAATAATATTTGTTAAACATATTGGAAAATAATAAAACATGTCTTGTTTAACTTTTTTTGAAAACTGAGAATATTTGGAATTTTAGGCACAATCAAGAGTTCACCTTTTGGAATTCTGAAACATAGAGGTAGATACAAAAGAAAGAGAAGCATCCATCTTTTCTATGCACTCTTTCCTCTTTTTGTATCACCATCTACAGCTTAGGTTCAATCTACATAAAAAACTGCACGTTTGATTCTATCCTAGGACTATCTTCACACATAACATTTATATGTGATGTTTTTCTGGTGTTTTATGGCTCCATTTTATGGGAAAAATCATTGTTACTCCACCTAATACTGATGGCCAATTCTAAGTATAAATAACCAATTTTGTTGTCATGTAGAACTCTTACGACACATTTGTATCACAACTAAAATAAAAATATTAAGAACTGAGAATCCGCAATGATCGATACCGTTTAATGGCTATCTGAAAATATGGTAACAAGTAGAAAACTTTTGAGACTTCTCAGGTCCCTTCATCAGGCATCGCTACTGTGCCTGATGAAGAGACCTGAGTAGTCTTGGAAACTTGCTACTTTTTACCATGTTTTCTTTTAGAAATTAAAAGGTGTCGGTCACTGAAGACTCTCAATTCTTAATATTTTTCAACCCATTGGCTAACACGGTATAAAAATGTATTTTCCCTGTAGCTAAAAGAAAAAATAAAATATAATATAAAAATAA
>VIAB01011389.1:13385-31345 GCA_009801035.1 Oophaga pumilio
TATTTACTTTTGTTGGCCAAATATACATCAACAAATTTGTGGCCAGGCGGGACAGTTTTAGATATGCACAAAAGCAAATTTACAGAAGTCTGCATTCTCAGATTTTTTTTCTACATTCGAGTGGAATTAAATTCCACTTGTGCAAATTCACTTATCTCTACTGAAAATGGTGTCAGCCAATCTAGCGCTACCTATCTAATTTTTATCGGATTTCATCCTATTGTGACGAAGCTTGGAGCAATCTTTGATACATATTTTATTGCAAAATTAAGTAATGTCTTTTATTAACGTACCATTTCAAAAGTCACAGTTTTAGGAGAAATTTATGGAACAAATCGTACCAAAATTATATGTCTTAGTTGTCTTGAATAATGTGTTGACAGAGAAGACTGATTTAGCTGCACAAATGAGCACCTTCATACACAGCACTAATGACATGACTAATAACTTCTGTGTCAAAAGAAAGCCAAAGGTGATGATGCTTCAATGTCCTAACATCTTTCTTATTAGTAAATTGCTTCTTTTGGCACGTCACACACATTAAAACCTTTTTTTGATGACTTCTGGATTGCAACATGAAAATAAAATGCTACATATAATATTAGTGTTCTAGTTTATTTTATTGATCAAAGTTCATATTTAGCTTTTATCTCTGTAGTTTGTTGTTCTTAAGTGACCACGCTGAGGACAGAAGACATACTGTACAAAACAAGGATAATTGAGTGCTATTGTGTAGCTGACCATTGTTAGAATTGCCTTTTATGTAATGTAATGTTTAACTAAATATTCCTTTGATGTCTAATTCTGAAAAAAAGTCAATAAAAGGTTTACATTTGTTAATTAAATACTCCTGATACAATGTTGCTGCGCTGAAAACATGTAGAATCCAGGATGAACATAACTCTTGAAACTGCAATTAAATATGTTTTTAATCCTTACTTAAATGTGATAGAGTAATAGGTGAAACAAATCTATATTAACATGTTAGTGGCTAATTATTCTGGGATGTTACCATTCAAGTCTAAGGGTGCTTTCACATTGCATTTAGGCACCCGTTCTGTGGCCCCGTCAGGGCATACATACCGTCTAAATCCCCCAAAATATTATTCGGATGTATGCGCTGACAATTTCATAGAATGTAATGGTGCCAGCAGAACTAACATGCTCTAATGTGCTCTCTGTGTTTGGCTTTGCAGACACCTTCTTAATCCTTCTGACTCTAGGACCCAGTAGCATCCTCCCTCTGGCTCTAATTGACACATCTGGACCTGGGTGTTTATAGACTTCCAGTCTGCTTCTGGGAATCACCAGTGATATTCACATTTCTCCTTTTTGAAGGCTTGGATCTATAGCAGTCGACTATCTTCCTCTCTGGTTCTGATAGAGGATGTCTGGTGTTGCCTCTCTGAGTCTGCTCAAGATAAGTGTTTCCTTGGTCGTCTACCCTCTTTGTCTTTAGTGATAGTGGGGACTGACTATTTTTCAACCCCCATCATCTCCTTAATCTGGTCTAAGAATTAGGCATGGATTACGTTCCTGCTCGGCGATAGGTGCAGAACCTATATAGGGACAGTTAGTGCAGTCAGGGTGATGCCAGAGCTGCCTAGGAGTCTCCACTCCACATTTCCTTAGTGTTTGGACTTCACCCCTCATCCCTTTGTGTTGCACTTAGTCTTTTCCACACTGTCAGTGTGACATTATCAATATAAATTGATTTTTTGGTTGGCCCCTTATTGTGCTTTTCCCTCTAATACTAGTGAGCTCTACATTACTTGGTCCTTATTTTAATTGTGTGTTTTTTAATATATTTTCTTCACAGCTCTTAGTATCTATCTCTTTTGGGATGATTTATTCATCAGTGAGTCAAAATGTGGAACCATATCCCTGCAACTTTGGCTATTTCATCTGACTCAAGAATGGACTATTATTCTATATGGACTCATCATAAGACTATAGGACTATAAATTTACATGGATTTCACAAGTCTATTATGGATCATCGTCACTTGATCACAGCCCCATGACTTTAGATGGTTTTCACCTGAAATGAAGTGTTTTTCACTGATGTCTAATCTTTTTTTTTTACTTTTTTTTTTATTATATATATATATTTTTTGTCTCCGCATTTTATTATTTTTTTTATGGCTGTGCACTTCCCTCTTTTACCTTGTTGATACTCACCAGCCTTTGTGGCATTTTGTAATTTATATTGTTGTGATGTCACTACACTTCTTTTTCATGCACTGTCACTTTACATGCACTTATCCACTTTAATATGATAAAGTCTGATATTCTTGCGTCCTTTTTAGAGTATATTGTCCTGATATGGCTCATCAGTGTTTCTGTATTTTACTTCTACTCACATCATTAGGACATCCAGGTGCTTTGCCCTTTTCCAAAATGGAGTTCGGTTCCGACGCATGCTCGGTGTGTTATGTGTTCATCGGCACTGCCGATGGCGCTCGGCTGTGACTATCACGGGATTCTGATGTCATTGTGGATTTTCCCTGCCCGCCGCGTCACTACAAATACCGGAAGCAGCATTGAAACTGACGCTGACCTCCACCACTCATACACCGGTTCCCCACCCGTTCCATATGCTGTTACTGGATGACGGCCCTTACACACCTGATGTAACTTGTCTCATTAAAATGTTCCTATATTATGATGGTATTGCACACATTGAGTCACGGCCTCCGCATGTTGGGGCTGTTATCTTTTGCACATCCATATATGGGTTAAAATGGGTGAGAAGTTATTTTACATATCTATGTCTGCCATGGTCAGGTTCTATTGGATTTAGGATGTACCTATTCTTACTAACTGATTAAGCATTGCTGTGATTGCTTATGTTACTATATATTATGGTACACCTTTTTATGTCATGGATATTTTCCTTTTGTATTCATGACTATTGTTACTGACCCTTGCGAGTCTATAAATATTTTTGAGTCCCCCTTACTATTTAGTACTGTACTGTTACTTGGGCTCTATGTTATTTATACATCTTGTATCTTATACCCGATACCTTGTACTGTGGATCTGTGCATTCGTTTCTTTGACACTGTGCGCCATTCCCTTATAGCCTTTTTTCTTTCATTGTTATCTATCGCTATCATTTTAGATACTTTGTAATAAAATTGTTATTCCTTTTACATCTTTGACTTGTATTCCATGTAGGTTATTGATTGTAGCAGAGTGTCCGATTTTTTCAGTCCATTATTATATAATTTTGTGTCACTAAATTGTTTCCAGTTTGGTTGATATTGATTGTATTATCACCTTCCATGCATGTTTAGGAAAAAAAGAAAACTGACACGTGATTTTATTTGTGTATGTTTTTATACCACGGGTGTGTTTTTTTTTTCTTTTCTTTCTTGGTTATGGATCTGGCTGCAAAACAGGCAGTGCAGCTACGCTGTCTGTCTCTGGAGATGACTGACCTCTGCCATGAGGTTCTGCAGCATCAACAGCGGCTCCATGTCACTTATGTTGGTGTCTCTGCAGATAGGCTGGTCCAGCTGGAACCCAAGGCTGCCCTCCAGGTCTACATGGGTATCTGGTAAGCAAATACTTCTCAAACCTAGGTTGTAGTAGACAGGCGATCCAGTGCCACAAAAAAACTATCATATGCTGAGCTAGCTATAGATGTGAATGTCTAATCCAAACAAGTGTTTGGTGTTTGCACACACTGTGCACACAAATAACTTTACCAGTAATATTTTATTATTCTAGATTGAACATACAACATGTTGAAATACACCTAAGTATTCAAAGAAGGCCTTCAATTGTTTTTTTTATTCCTTTTAATAAATACGCTTTAGCTATACATTGCTGCCTACATGACCTTAGAATTGAATGCAAGCTGTAGAATTTATTAGTATTGCATTCACAGTATCGCAGTTCAAGCAGATTTTATTTTTCATTTGTTGCTATTGTTTTGACTTAATCCCAGGTTTCATATAAAAAGCGTTGTCATCTTACATACAATTTATTTCTATTGAATGTTGTATGTTTTCTCTTATTCCTCAGTTCATTCAGTATACCTTTGTGAGACTTGGCAAACCAAATGTTTGTTTTCAGTCAACGATTGTTTTTTTTTTTCATTTACTGTATTATATGTTTGGATAAATCAATAAACAACAAAAAAATGTTCATGTTCTCTAAATGGTATAACCTTATTGATGGCAATAAACGGTATTCGTAATTTGGTCTTGGCTGCAAAATAAGTAAAATTAATCCACAACGGTCTATCAACTCAATAAATTCAAGTTTGCCCTGAAACTACTATGATTCTGGCAGAACATGTCTAAGGCTACTTTCACACTTGCGTTTTTTAGCGCTGCGTTTCGAGCGCACATAAAACGCATGAAAAAAATCATGCAAACGCTTGTAATCGCTGCGATATTTAGTCGCATAAGTGTGCGTATTGCGGAAAAAAAACGCAGCGATTGCATGCGATTGTATGTGATCTCAAGCGTTTTTGCATGCGTTTGCATTTTTTTGGCGCATTGCACAGGAGGAAAATCATTGAAAAATTCTTGCAACTGACTCCACCAGTGGGACACCAGTGGGCGTGTCTTATGGGAAATCTGAATATATAGCCTGTTCACAGCCATTCTTCACATTTGCTTGCATTTGCCTTTGTGACATGGATCTGCGCTGGAAGACTTTCCACTTCAACTTGGATCTGGACATTGCGATGGCTCAGGCTTATGCAGTGGCTTGCCATAAAGAAAGGGAGAGAGAGAGACAGCGAAGACGGCAGCGGCGGCCTTTGTGGGTACATCCCATTGTTGAACTCCGGGAGAGCCGTGGAGCGTACCACACCCTCTATAGCGAGCTGCAGGCAAACCCAGAGAAATTTAATGACTATACCCGGATGTCACAAGAAAGCGTCATGGATTTACTTGCTCGTGTCCAACAATTCATCCGGAGACAGGACACACAGCTCCGTCGGGTGATTCCTCCAGAGGAAAGGCTCCTGGTGACATTATGGTACGTAATATTGCTAAACCAATGCCTGCATCATTTTAGTTGTTCTGAGATTTGGATACATTTACTGAAAGCAGAAAAGTACATACTTTGTACAACAGGAACCACACATTGGAATTGCCACTGAAGTTTGGGTGGAGATTTGGATACATTTACTAAAAGCAGATTAATACATACTTTGTACAACAGGAACCACACATTTTTATTGCAAATTAAATTTAAGTGGAGATTTGGATACCCTGGGGGTGTGCATAGATGAAGAACGGCTGGAAAGCGAGGAAGGGGTTTGAGGGGAAGGGGCGACGAAAGTAGTGGGTGAAGGAAGATCAAACATGGAAGTAGAGGCAGGTTGAGACACATTAGGAGGAGAGGGGGGATGGACAAACAAACTTTTGGTTTTTTTCTTCTTGGGGGCAGGAGTCCCTTGCATGGAACGACTTCTGTGTGACCGCCTTGAGCTGGTGGACCGTTGCCTTGATACATAAAACAGTGAATCTCGGTTACCTTTCTCATGCTCTGTGGTGTCAGTGCCTGTGGTGGGAGAAGGAGAAGTGGTGGCGGTGCTCAGAGGAGGACAAGTGGAGGCGGTTTTCCAAGGAGAAGTGGCATCTGTTCTCCTAAACTGTTGCTGAGTGGTGGCGGTACTCATAGACGGAGAAATGGCATCTGTGCTCCTAAACTGTTGCTGAGTGTTGGCGGTACTCCTAGACGGAGAAGTGGCATCTGTGCTCCTAAACTGTTGGTGAGTGGTGGCGGTACTCCTGGAATGAGAAGTGGTACTGTGGTGGCGTGAGTCCAAGACTGCGGACTAGTGTCTGTGGTGGTGGTGCTCCAGACAGGAGCAGCGCTTGCCATGGTGGTGGCGACGGTGGAGTGTCCAGCAGTACTCGGACTTGTGATGCTGTAGTGGTGACTCGGAATACTGGTGGCCGTGCAGTGGTATGCAGCACAAGTCGGTAGTGTGTGGCGAATCAGTGGTGGCACAGTTGGATATGCAACCATTGACTGCTGCACGTACCGATTCTGCTGCATAGCCTGCAAGTAAGCAGTGTTGCAGGCCTGTAACACACTCAGCTGTTGCTCAGGACTAAGGTGTTCCACCATGCCCCGTTCAATTTTATTGAAAAAATGGTGCGCTGGTCTGTTGAGGTCTGCCTCCAGGCGATCAAGCCGCTGTTCGACACAGTTGAAGCGGTGTTCCATGTGAGTAAAACCCCATTCCATTAGTGAAAAACCGCTTGCCACTGTGCCTGACATCGACTTCATATTGCCATGAAAGGCCTCGCTCAAGTGCATGAACTCGGGCAAGACATTCCTATCCAAGGCCCTCTGCCGCTGGCGGGAAGTGGCCACATAACCAGTGGCAGAGACGTGGGAGAGGGGAAGACCTGATGGACCAGCTTCCTGGTCACCAGCTGTCCGTGTTGATGACCTGAAAGTTGCTTCCAGGCTGTCGGATGGCTGGGATGGGTCCAAGGTCGTCCGAGGAAGGACCGCTTCAGGGACAGGCTGCATGATGCTGCTCCAGGTGCTGTGGAAAGAAAATAAAAACTTTACTATAATGCTTTTCCAAGAAGCATCAGCTGTGGAATAGAAAAGCACTGATTATGAAAAATAAAAAATGTTTGTAAAACTTACGCTCTGCTGGCAAGGACCGGTCTCAGGAACGCCAACTCGTGATAGTAGCGATATTTCCTTCTGGCCCTTGCTGCTGAACCACTGCAAACCTGTCCCTCTGCATGAACAACAGTGTTGAAGCGGTCCTTCATCGAGCGCCATCGTGTGCGGACTTTGTTCACTGTAAGAAAAAATAAAAAATTTACAATGCAGTCAGGGCAAAATCTGTGTCATCACACACACCTGAGTTAAAATGGCAAACAGTCAATGCAGCATAAAAAAAAACATACACAGCATAGCAATAGAATACACAAAGCAGAATATATCTACCAGCAAACCCATCAGTGGCATCTGGAACAAGAGTGAATGCAGCAAAAAAAAACAATAGAATGCACAACATAGCAATCGCATACACAGGGCAGTCACTGTTGAACCAGTTGACATTGTTGGGTTTGCCGGTAGAATATATCTACCAGTAAACCCATCATTGCTATCTGGAACAAGAGTGACTGCGGCATTACAGAGAATGAAAATACTTACTAAATGCCTTTTTGAGGTTTGGAAAGGTGCTGTCCCAGCCATCCATCAATGCTGCGGCCACCTCGCTCCATAGCCGCCGGCTCACCACATTGTCCTTGTACTGCGGATCACGGCTGTCCAACAACGGGACACGCTCATGGACCTGGCAGATGAGGGCCTCGTTGTCCACATATAGGTCCTCGTCCTGTTGTGGAACCTAGAAAAAACAAAAAAAAACATTAAAATGTTGTATATATTTCAGAATTAAAAAAAGGTGGAAAAAAAAAATAGACATTCAAAGGCTATATACTTACATTCCGTCTCGCCACTGGGACTTGACTCGGCTGTGACTGTTCCTGCTGTGACTCCTTAATTTCCGTGTCCGACAATGTCTGAAAAAGGAACCCAAATTTTAGCCATTTGTAGATTCAGCAGCTATACTTACCCAAAGGCAGGAAGATACTCACATCACGCTCTGCTTGGGCCAGTTCTTGCCGGGATGGGGAATATTGGGATCCAGAAGAAGACATGCTGCAATAAAAAAAATACAAAGCATGAGTACATCTTTTTACATTGGAAAGGACAGGCAGTCATTTGGTTCAAGAATATTCACATTCTTGCACTTTGGATCTGTCTTGGCTGTTTCTTCCATGCTGTTTAGTAGGTGTCCACACTGTTTTTGCAGGCTGTAGTAGTGGTCCAGGACCAGTGTCTCCAGGCAGTGTAGTAGGGTCCAGGCAGGATCTTCAGGCTTTTGTAGGGGTCCAGGATGGATCTTCCAGTCTCTTATCAGCATGCAGTGTCTCCAGGTAGTCTGAGTAGCGGTCTGTCCGACACTGAAGACACCTTCCTTTATCTACACTCCTCACAAACAATGTATCTTGTGTAGGGGGTGTTTTAGACAAGTGTCTAGACATTGTTTACTCTAAAATCGCATACGCACGCAAGCACTGACGAGCGCACAGCCACACGCCCGCCAGCGCCCCCATAGACAGCAAATTTTTTTTGTGCATAGCGTGCCCACATGTGCGCACGCGCATTTTTAAAGTGGTGGGCTGGAAAAAAAAATGCAACATGTAGCGTCTAGCGCGTCTGGGCGCACACTTGGAAAATGCGCTGCGCACGCCAAACGCTGATGAGCACATGCAAGCGCTAGACCCTGCCCCCGCCATGTTAATGATAGGGGAACATTGCGCATGCGACAGATGGCGCATGATGCGCTGCGCTAAAAAACGCAAATGTGAAAGTAGCCTAAGGTAGTTAGGACTAGTTATCAGAGAGATGTATCCCCTGTTTGGCTATTCAAAATATGTTTTCTCCAATTAAAATATACATGGCTGCAATAATGCATCCAGAATATGATTCTTGCTGCCCTTAATTTGGGCTGCATGTACGAGTTGATAGATTCCCTTTAAGTGATGCCCAAAACACTTATGTACAGCATGGGCAATGAACAATAAATATCCGTTTCCCTTGTCTGACTTGGTTAGGATAAAACTTATAGGGCATAATTCATCAAGCTGTTATACCGTAAAATAGTCTTTCTTGCCTATAGAAACCATAATCCTAAGAAAATCTAAGCATATAGTATCTGAGCAGGTGCCTGTCAGTAGAATATGTTGTCTCCTTGTGCTGAAATCGCTTTTCCTAGAGCCATATTAAGTGTAAATTGTAAATGTCTCTTTGTACTTATAACATCTCTAGTCGTGGGTAAGTAAATCTTTTTTTCTTCATTAACCATTGTTCAATACTCAACATGCACAAAGGTTTTGTTTTTCATGGCCTTGCATATTCACATGTAAAGAAATTTATAAGGGCCAATTCATTAATATTAGTATTGTACACACCAGTCTTAATGAAGGTTTTGCTGGCATATGATACACCAAATTCGTTAAGACGCACATGCTTTTTTAATGAAATCAGTGCATCTTATCAGTGTCATGTGCCTCCATGCACCTAACGAAAAATGCTACACCAGTCAGGGACTAGAGTAGCATTTATGGTGTAAAAAGTTCTGGTGTTATTGTTTAATTTTATAGGTTGATGTAGCCATGCCCCATCTCTGCCCAGCTCCACACAATTTAAAGAAGGTGCTACAAATTTGCATGAAAACACCAAAAGTCGCAACATTTTTGTACGAATCTGTTTAGCAGAAAAAGTTTGCGACTTTTCAAAACCTTTTACACTTTTTCTGGCGTAAAAGCATTAATGAAATTCACTCAAAGCGTTTTTATTTTTTAGTATGTACCATCTATCATAAACGCTATCATATCATACATTCATTGAATAATAGTGTCACACGGGTGTGCCAGCTGAGACAGTCATTTTAGATCCGACTGCAGAAGGTCATTGTGCTTAGCTTTGCAAGAACCTTCTTGATTTTCATCTCTGTATGGAATGATATCCTTCTCCCTTTAAAACCTAGCAGTGACCTCCACCTTCTGCTGCTTATTGACAAACTATTGCTGGATGTTAATATATGCTGAGTCTCTAAAGCTAGGTGCTGGTGTAAGGGCCGGCCAGGACTATAGTTGTGGCCACGGTCATTACAGCATCAGTGTACAGCCATCCCCTGCAGAAATATAAAGTCCATTGCTGTGCATACCTGTATCTGCAGGTTCAGGTCCCTCTGTGCACTTCTCAGACAAGGTACATTCCTTCCCACGGCGACCCTCATCAAATGAGACACAGTGCATTGCAACTGAAACGGTTTCTTTACTATAAACTTTGCACAGCATATCCACAGTTGTTACATTTTGGGTTTCATATTCTTCCGTGCGGGATTCCTCAACTTTCCCTGCACTGCTGACACTTTCTTGCAGTATGCACCCAGACCTGACTGTCTTAGACTGCTTCCCAGCTTTCTCCCGGCTCAACCTCGTCACAATGACAATTCCCTCTGCCAGCTTTGCCTCACGATAGAGATCATCAGTCACTAAGCATCCGACCCATCCGTACTGTTCCCTGTGAAGCTTCAACGTCCCTTTCTTCCTTACTTACTGGTCCCATTAGCTCCATGGTCCGTCTGTCTTCGGACCCCCGAGCATCCGCCCAGGCAATCAGTTGCCATAACTTCTTTATTCTGTTGTCCCACTGTCCTTCTGTCCTACAATTGCAGACACCTGGGACTACCACTTGCAAAATGTTATGTGGCTGCCAACCTGTCCTGGGCCTAGAGACCATGTGGACACTTCGGGCACCCTGGCCCCGTCTGACCAAACTTCCCTAAGATTTGCAGCTTACCCCTGGAACCCCCTCCTATGTTAACCCCATGTTAACTAACTAAGACCTACATTAATAAGGCTCACTAGTATGCCCCCATCTAGTGGCCCCAAAGGAAACTACACTTACCTGGAACTTTAAACACTAAAGTACCCCCTTCTAGTGTCTGAAAGGTGCACTAAGAACTGTTCCTATCTACTAGGCATAAATACAATCTTTACAATAAAGGAACAACACACATATATAACATCATACATAAAATGGTAACACAGAAAAGAGTGTGGCAGTACCATTGACTATGCGGGGTAATACATATTTTACATGTAGCAATACCACCGAGTGTTAATGACATTACAGTAACCAACACATGTAAACAGTTACACACCAAGAACCATTAGGGGAGAAGAGCATGCTGGTAATCCTATGTCACCCCTTACACTGGTGTTATCTCTATTTAGCTCTGTATGTTTGAAGTACTAGAAGTTGACTAGTTTCTTCTTGGAGCCTCTTGGAGGATTACTGGCGTGAGGTCTCTTGTGTCATCTTAAGCTAAGTATATTCCCTTGTTCATCTTCCTGCTTTGTTTTAGCGGTAGTGAGGGCTGATTAGGGCTCAACCTGTCCTCTTCCTATCCAGGGATTATTGCAAGGGGCAGTCAGGGATTAAGTTCCTGCTTGGTGATAGGGGTGGAACCTTCTCCCTCACCCAGCGTTATATAAACACAAGCCATACACATTTATAGGAGAAAAAAAAACTGACACTTGTTTTTTTTGTGTGTATTTTGTGGTGTGGGTTTCTTTCTTTTGCTCATGGATCCTGTTTCAGTGTTGGCAGAGCAGCTGTAGAGGTTGTCACTGGAAGTGACTGATCTTTGATCTGAGGTTCACCAGCAATGAAGGTGGCTGCAGACTCCTACTGTGGGGGACTTTATGGGTAGGTTGGTCAACCTTGAATCCAAAATTGCTCTCCTGGACAGGTTTTCAGGAGGTAGGGACAAGTTTTTGCATCCAAAGAAGCTTGATAATTGTATGTTAAACTTTGTTCTTACTCCTTTGGAGATGAGGAGCAACAAGTGGGAATTGTGATTTCACTGTTGCAAGGGATCATCAATCTTGGGCTTTTTTCTTGCCACAGGGTTCTATATGTCTCCAGTCGGTAGAGGGGTTTTTCTGGGCTTTAGCCCTTAACTATGATGATCCTGACCGAATTTCCTTGGCTGAATCCAGGCTGCATTGCCTTATAGCTCTGAATTCCGCATGTGGTGAACTGATACCAAATGGAATGACCCGGCTCCTAGAAGCAAATTTTGTCAAGGCCTTGCAGAAAGGTTAAAAGATGCCTTGACAGTGTATGAAACTCCAGAGTCCTTGGAGGCTGCCATGTCATTGGCTATACGTGTGGTCAGAAGCTTGTGGGATAGGTGGGTGAGACAGCCTTCTTGTGAGCCCTCTTTCCAGGATAATACTTCTGTGCTGGCGGTATGGTCTGGCGGTGACCCAGCATTTGTGGAGTTAGAGGAACCCATGCAGTTAGGAGGTGCTTCTGCGTCATATATCTCCCCTGAGATTTGCAAGAAAAAAGGTGTGTGTTTCTTTTGTGGGAGGAAAAGACATTTTATTGGGGTCTGTCCTTTGATTTCAAGCAAAAAGAGACTTGATTAACCATTGGGGATCTGAAGTTGGATAATCAAGGGGTATGTTCATCTTCAACCTGTAGTTCGCAGTTTGTCTTGACAGCAGAGGTGGTACTAGAGAGCAGGACTTAGAGAATTTCTGTGTTTGTAGACAGTGGAGCTGTAGTCAGCATGGTTGATGCTGGATTTGCTAGAACTCATGGGCTTGCTTGCTCTGCCTTAGCTAAGCCCATTCCTATTACCGCCATCGACTCAGATCCACTTGCACAGAGAGCTTTGACGCAGAGTGTATATAACAAAAAATTGAGGGTGGGGTATTTTCATTATGAAGTAATTCCTTGTAATGTCCTGGAGGTTCTCCCTACTCCAATTGTACTCAGTGTACCCTGGTGGGTGAAACATTATCCGACAGTGGATTGACAAGCCAGAGAAATTGTTGAATGGGGAGATTACTGCCATGAGAACTTCTTAAACATTTCCCCTCCTGCAGTATCTACAAGGACCTTACCTGTGTTTTTGTCTGGTTTTGAGGATGTATTTCCTGAAAAACAAGCGATGAAAGATTTTATTGCTGAGAGTTTTGAGAAGGAACATATTAGACCTTCATCTTCGGCCGGGATTGCATCGTGATGTGGTTGAACAGGTGTCTGCTTGCAGTGTTTGCATGTGTTCTAAAGTATCTCATACCCGTCCATCTGGTCCCTTTCTTCCACGGCCCATTCCTAGTCTATGGATTTTATTACTGGCCTACCGGTATTGGCAGGCAATACGGATGGTTCTGGTGGTTGTAGATAGGTTCAGGAATATGATGCATTTCATTGCTTTACTGGCACTTCCAGAATGCCAAGACACTTGCTCAGGTTTTTATTAATGGGATTGTGAAGCTTAACAGGGCTCCTTCCAATGTGGTGTTAGATCTGGGGATCTAATTTGTTTTTAAGTTCTGTAAAATTTCTGTACTCGACTGAGGGTGCAGCTGTCCTTTTCCCCTGCTTTCCATCCTCAGTCAAATGGACAGACCGAGCACATTAATCCGAATTTAGAGGCTTACCTCAGGTGTTTTGTCTCTGAAAACCAGGATGATTTGGCATTTTAATTAGCATTGGCCGAGTTTGCTATTAATAATCATTGCAAAGAATTTACCAGTAGGTCACCGTTTTTTGGTGCATACAATTTCCGTCCACAGTTTGTTACATTTATTGGGGGAGGGGCTTCGGGAGTTCCTGAGGATGAACGTTTTGCTTTGTAACTCTCTTCTGTGTGGCGGGGGTTCAGAATAATTTGAAGGTCATGGGAGACAGATACAAATGTATGGCTGACAGGAAACGCTCCCCAGGTCCAGACCTAAGTGTGAATGACTTTGTGTAGTTGTCAACCAGGAATATCAAGTTGAAGATCCCTTCCTGGAAACTGCGACCTAGGTTTATTGACCTTTATAAAATAACTGCTGTCATTAACCCTGTAGTTTTTTGGCTTGAGTTACCCCATGCTCTTAAAATCCACAATGTGTTCCACAGGTCTCTGCGCAAAAAGTATGTTGAAACTCTTGAATCCTCTCCCCTGCCACCTCCCCAATCACCGTTGATGGTATGTTGAAGTTCAAGATTTCGAGGATTGTTGATTCTCATCTTCAGCGTCATTCCCTGCAGTACTTGGTGCACTGGAGGGGTTATTGTCCAGAAGCGAGGATGTGGGTTTCAGCATCAGAGGTGAATGCCCCTAGGCTGATTCATTGGCTCCATGTCTCTCATCCTTAGAAACTAGGTTTTGAGTGTCGAGAGGCCACTCGTAGAAGTGGGGGTACTGTCACGAGTGTGCCAGGTGTGACAGTCATTTTGGATCTGGCTGTATAAGGTTATTGTGCTTGGCTTTGCAAACACCTTCTAGATTTTCATCTCCGTATGGAGTGATATCCTTCTCCCTTTAGGACCTAGCAGCAATCTCCATCTTGTGTTGCTTATTGACACACCGTAGATGGATGTTTAAATACCCTGAGTAACTTTAGTTAGGTGCTGATGTTACCTCTATTTACCTCTGTTGGAAGTGCTAGAAGTCAACTAGTTTCTTCTTGGAGCCTCTTGAAGGATTGCTGGTGTGATCTCTCTTGTGTCTTCTTAAGCTAAGTGTATTCCCTCATTCGTCTTCTTGCTTTGTCTTTAGTGGTAATGGGGCTGAATAGTGCAACCCCTTCCTCTCCCTATCCAAGGCTTATCGCTAGGGGCAATCAGGGATTAGATTTCTGCTCGGCGATAGTTACGGAACCTATTTTGGGACGTTTAAGGCAGACAAGGTATTGTCAGATCTGCCTAAGGGGTCTCCACACTCCCATTTCCTATTGCTTGAGCTCCCCTTCCCTCTTCCCGTTGTTGTGCACATAGTTTCTCCCTCATCCAGAGTGACAAATAGATTTTAAGTGAGTGATTGTCAGGACTCTGGATTCCCTGTTCATCTTTGGGGCTCTATAGTCCTTTTTAAAGATGGCGTCTGCAGCTTCACTCCTGCTCATGTCTTTATAACTCTAGTTTGCCTTCCAGTCCATGCTTGTGTATTCTACTTGAATCCGTGGCTCTGTGCTGCAAGAAACTGCTTCTCTCCAGAAGATCCGGTTCAGCGCTTCCAGCAAACCTCAGCTCTCAGTAGCAACCTGTGTGTGTTTCTCTGCGTCTGCCTTAGCCTGCCTGCTTAGGACACGTAAGCTCGGCCTGCTTCAGCTAAATTTGTTTATGTGTGGCGGTGGCTGTATGTTTGACTGTTCTGGACTTCCTAAGAGGCTCACAGCTCTGCACTCTTATTCAGAGACTACCAGCCCTGTTGTGAACCGTGTCTTCTGATCAGCATTCCCTAGTGTGAGCCTCTCCCAAGAGACTTTGCCTGCAGCAGTACTGCATATGAACTACTTCTAGTATCTTTGTTTGCTCTTTTTTCTTGAATTGTTGCTCACTTGCTGCACCTACATCTATTTGTGTAATAAAGACTTGTTAGCCGCACTCCTGTTCAGTTGACTCATATGTCTCATGCCAAGAGATTCCTGAGTCTTCCACTATAATTGTTACAGTAATCATTCCTTAGTTTCCTGTGCAAAAAATCAATTTGTAAGATACTATTATTGTCAAAATAACTTTTTTCATGAATTACCAGTATGGGATTAGAAGCTCAGATAGTGCAACTTGATGACTCTGTGAGATAGCCCTATTTCCTTTCAGTGCTATGGTATGAAAACGGTATGTTTTCTAATTGATTGCCTGAATTAATTAAGTGATAAAAAATGTTTTTCTAATTTAGTAAGATCTAGCCTTTTAAGACAGGAAGACTGGAGTAAATGAAGTCAGGGCTCTCCACTGTATCACTATTTTGACAGCTTTGTATGGTTTTATGCTTCTGAGCTGGGGGAAGTGAATGCAATATTTAAACATACACAGATGTGTGTTGCTGTGTTACTCAATGCTAGTTGCTATTAAATTAAACTGGAAGCAATGCAATGGAGTGTTATTAGAGATGATCAAATTACGTTGACTTAAATTTAAATTGAGTTGAATTTTATTAGACAATGCCGGTCTATGAATCTGTGAAAAACATCAGACCGCACTTGGATGACATCATCCGAGTGTGGTCCGATTTTTGCGGACTGTGAGAATAGAGAAGGTAAAGAAACTTTTTTTTTCTTAGCGTCCGAGAAAAAATGATGTCACTCTGATCAAACTCTGATCAGAGTCTGACCAGAATAATCAGAACATTTTTCTCAGATTGAGATAAACTGGTTATGTGAACCTACCCTAATGATAGTGAGAGCACATCTGAGCTCACAACTCAGCAACAAATAAGAGATTCTCCTAAAATATTGGACAAGTGTTCCAAACAGTAATGTGTTAAATAATTGCAGCAGTGAAGAAGATTATAGTATTGATCAGAGCATGATACAGAGAATCAATTAATACAGGGAATGAGGGATAGCAGGGCAAGCGTAAGATGATTTTTCAGTGATATGAAGTAGTGGGCGTCTGTCCTACTGCAATTAGAGATAAGTGGATGTTTGACTTTAGAAATTCACAACCTTTCATGAATTCTCCCTCAAAATAAGATTTGGCTCAAATAAATATGTGTGAATTTCCATGCTGTAAAGCTTGTAGTTGCCCAACAATACACATGGGGGAGATGAGAAAGAATTCTGCTCCTTATTAGAGCTTGCATTTTACAGATGATAAAGAAGACATCACTTACCAAAAGAGCTTACACGTTACAGGTGTATGAAAGGGAGATAGAGACTACCACACCCACATCATCACACCACCTCCTCCATCCGTTCACCTTTTCTGCGTGCAAAGCTGTAATCAAAGCAAAAGGTGGCTACTTTGAAGAACCTAGAATATAAGACATATTTTCAGTTGTTTCACACTTTTTTGTAAAGTGTAATGTATAATTCCACATGTGTTAATTCATAGTTTTGATGCCTTCACTGTGATTCTACAATTTTCATAGTCATGAAAATACAGAAGAATCTTTGAATGAGAAGGTGTGTCCAAACTTTTGGTCTGTACTGTATATCTGTATCATCACTAGCTTTGGGTTAAGCTGTATTATTACTGTAGTACATAGACATGGGTGCTGATATTTTTGGAAGAAAAAGCAGAACCTTTTTCTAATTTTAGCAGAGGTAATTCTTTTATGCATATGTTTGGATGTTTATGCATCTGCATTTTACAAAGTAGATTTAACTTTAATCCTTTACCTCCTAGGGAAAACTAACATTAATATCTCCTCCCATGTTAGGTAAAAACTTGACTTTTAAGTTTTCTCTATATTTTACAAGTAATGTAAAACTATGCAGTGTCTGAAATATGACTAAATACAAACATGTTTTTTCTCCTTTGCAGATAAATATTATTAGAACATAAAATTCACAGCAAATTTCATGGTAAATCATTGACAAAATCTGAAGGTTTCTTAACACCTTTCCGAACATCTGGTGTAATAATAAGCCAATGTTGGACTTTTCCTGTTTGGGGTTCCACATTTTAACCCCCTCACGACATGCGCCTTTCATGTACTGCACATGTCATGTCTCCCCCTTTGAT
This sequence comes from Oophaga pumilio, assembly GCA_009801035.1. NCBI lineage: Eukaryota > Metazoa > Chordata > Amphibia > Anura > Dendrobatidae > Oophaga > Oophaga pumilio. The sequence goes on from VIAB01011389.1 coordinate 30,443, forward strand.
GTGGGCTCCGGCGCTAAGTCCACATCTTTCCGGAACATGTCAGCTGTTTTCAGCTGTTTTGTTTTGAACAGCTGACATGGACCTCTAACAGTCACGGCTGTTAACCTGTTAAATGCTGCTGACAATCTCTGACAGAGGCATTTAACTCACGCTAACCAGAAGCGCCCGGGAAATCCCACCCACCAGTGAACCCGTCACTTGATCACGAGTCAACGATGGGTTGACGTGACAACTACAGTTTTCCAGCATACCTCTATTGTTGTCATAGCCGGAATGCTATGAGCGCTGACATGTGGACGGCGCTCATAACAAGTGAGCATTTCTGCTACATACAGGCGATCTGATCATCGCCTATGTGTAGCAGAAGTGATCGGACAAATGCAGCCTCTAGTCTCCCATGGAGACGATTGGAGCATGCAAAAAGTTAAAAAATGTTTTTAAAAATATTAAAAAAACATAAAATTTCAAATCACTCGTCTTTTGCCCCATTCAAAATAAATCATAAGAAAAAATCGAACATACACATATTTAGTATCACTGCATTCAGAATTGCCTGATGTATCAAGACATAAAAAAGTTAATCACAAAACCCCAAAATTATGTTTTTTTGTCCGCTTCAACATTGCAGTAAAATGTAATAACGGTTGATCAAAATATCGTATACACAAAAATGGTATACCGTATATACATGGGTATAAGCCGAGTTTTTCAGCACATTTTTTTTCTTATACTCGGGTCAACTTATACACGAGTATATACGGTAAATAAAAACGCCAGCTTGGCATGCAAACAATAAGCCCTCAGCCACTACACTACAGGTCTTGGAAAGTTTGTTTATAGTTTTATAATTTTTTTAACCCCTTTATTCCATCAGACGTACTATTCCGTCGATGTGACCCTGGA
>VIAB01011389.1:57919-68450 GCA_009801035.1 Oophaga pumilio
TACTTTCCCGCAAAGTCTTGGAGTGGGCTACTCCTCTGTGGGAATGGAATGATCCGATAGGTTTCAGCTTTCAAAAGAGTAATTTATAATGGATGAATTTAACGTCAGGTTATAAGCTTTGATTTACATAACATGGATAAGCGACATAACTTCTGTCAGGGAAAATGTGCTGAAAAAAGCGTGAACAATGCCGGCACAAAAACCAACAGATAAGTATAGTACATGGGCAATGCAGAATAGTGAAAACAAGTACTTGCGGTAAATACAAATAAATAGTATATAAAAATACATGTGAGCACAATTAATATTCAAAATAATAAACCAACAATTATAATACGAACGACTGCAGTAAATATGAAAAAATACAATAATTCATGTGAACATATTAAATATAAAAAATCCTTATGGAAATATAAAGTATACATGTGTCGACAATGATAATATACAATAAAATATGAAATGGGTACATATACACAAATAATAAAACATATATATAATTATATATATATCAAGGTGCAGATCCATTCCTTCTGGACAAGCGCTGTAAGCGTGAGTGGGTCACAATAATCTAAAATAAAAAAATGAAAAATTAAAACATGTAAAAAAGATGCCAATTAAAAAACATAATATGCAGGTAATCAGAGGAAAGCTGCAAAACTCAGATTCTTGTTTAACCCTTGAGGATGGAGGGTACGTAGCCTCCAGATCCATCTAGCCTCTCTTTGTGCTAGAAGACGACCATAATTGCCACCATGCAAATTCGGGACTAACCTGTCAATACCCCTAAACAAAAACCCAGAAGAGTCACAAGAATGATATGTTTTAAAATGGCGGGGTATAGTCTTAAGAGACTCAATGTCATTTTCTTTAACAGCTGCCAAAATGTCACAAACATGTTCGCGCACACGTAGCTTCAGGGCACGGGTTGTGAGACCCACGTATATCTTATTACATGGGCATGTACCATAGTACACAACCATAATAGTTGAACATGTTATAGACTGAGTAATAACAAAATCCTTCCCATCAGATGAAGAGAAGTTTGTGGCATGGATGACATTAGGTCATGCAATGCATTTACCACAATGTTTACAACCCCATGTCTGTGCATGAGGAATTGGCACTGAGGAGATAATGGGAGGTGGAATAGATGGTTTAAGATACCTCCTCACCAAATGGTCACCCAAATTCTGAGATCTGGCAACAACTGTTGGTCTGTTTGATATATAATTCTTCAAAATTGGATCCGCAAGCAAAATGGGCCAATACTTGGCAATAGAATCATACATATCCTTCCATCTAGAGTGGAACTGGGTAATCATGCTCACCTGATTCTTAGGTTTAGGTTGTGTGGATGAATAGAGAAGATTATGTCTATTGGTGTTCCTAGCACGGTTGTATGCCCTTTTTATTGATCTCTTACTATACCCACGATCAAGAAAGCGTTCTTCATATCTTCAGCTTGAACCTCAAAAGCCTCATCAGAAGAGCAGATCCTCCTAATTCTTAAAAATTGACCTGCTGGAACTGAATTGATCACATGGGGTTGGTGGGATGATAATGCGTACAAACCAGAATTTACCGACGTATCTTTACGGAAAACATTGGCACCGAGAGACCCATTGGAGTCTCTCTCCACCAGGTCATCCAAAAACTCAATTTTATCAAAATCAAATTTGTATGTTAGATGAATGTTAAGCTGATTATCATTAAATTTATTGAAAAATAATTGTAACTCAGAAGGTGCTCCCCGCCAGATGAGGAAAATGTCATCAATGTAGCGGGTCCAAAAAATGACCCGCTCCATTGATGAACCCCCATCTGACGAGAAAAGATCCCTCTCCCACAGCCCCAGGAACAGATTGGCGTACGAAGGCGCACAGGCCGCGCCCATTGCTGTTCCCTGGAGCTTCAGGTAGAAGGATCCATTGAAAACAAAAAAATTGTGAGTCAAAAGAAACCGTAAGTGCTCATGTGTGGACGTACCAGAATCTGGGCTCCACGTGCTCTCTAGCTTTGCTCTCCGGGACCAGCCGATGCCAGAGTTCGCTCGGATAATTAGCACAGGTCCTTCAGGCAGGTTTAGCTTATGCCTGGCAGGTAGCCAATGTGCGCAGTCTTGCTATGAATATAGGGTAGCTGTACACACTGAGCAAACTGCGGGGCGCGTAACCTGGGCATTGCCTGCCAGTCTGGTCTCACGTCGGCTGGTAGCACGTACGCCTGGTGTTAGTCGCACACACCTCCTAGCGGCTGGCACCTGGCTTCTGTGCAGTCATCAGGGCTACGTCTATACCAGCTTGCAGCACATAGTGCAAACCTAATATCTGGCAAGTGGCTTCTGTGGCATTAACAGGGCTATATCTACACCAGTCGATAGCACATCTCCCGTGACGTTAACGGAGATAGTGCCAATTCTACATCTCCCTTGATGTGAAGTAAAACGAGATCTAATATTATATTTCTGTTGTCAGTTTTACCCTCATACCAAAGGGGTGTTCGGCAGCAGTGACTTTAACTGCATCGCGGACCCCCGGGTTCGGTTGCAATCCATTATTTAATAAAGTTGTTGCAACCGAGCATATAACAGTATCCACCAGACTTCTGCACAACACAACTGATGGTCCCAACCCCATTTATAAGGCCAGAAATCCCTCTTATTAATCCTGACAGGGCACACCGGTGAAGTGAAAACCATTCCCGGTGACTACCTCTTGAAGCTCATCAAGAGAATGCCAAGAGTGTGCAAAGCAGTCATCAAAGCAAAAGATGGCTACTTTGAAGAACCTAGGAGACATAATTTCAGTTGTTACACACTTTTCTGTTAAGTATATAATTCCACATGTGTTAATTCATAGTTTTGAAGCCTTCAGTGTGAATGTACAATTTTCATAGTCATGAAAATACAGAAAAATCTTTAAATGTGAAGGTGTGTCCAAACTTTTGGTCTGTACTGTATATATACTGTATATGCAGTGAAGGAAATAGTATTTGATCCTTTGCTGATTTTGTAAGTTTGCCCACTGACAAAGACATGAACAGTCTATAATTTTAAGGGTAGGTTAATTTTAACATTGAGAGATAGAATATGAAAAATAAAATCCAGAAAATCACATTTTATAAATTTTATAAATTTATTTGCAAATTACAGTGAGAAATAAGTATTTGATCCCCTACTAACCATTAAGAGTTCTGGCTCGTACAGACCAGTTAGATGCTCTAATCAAATCGATAACTGCATTAAAGACAGCTGTCTTACATAGTCACCTTTACAAAAGACTCTTGTCCACAGACTCAATTAATCAGTCAGACTCTAACCTCTACAACATGGGCAAGACCCAAGAGCTTTATAAGGATGTCAGGGACAAAATCATAGACCTGCTGAAAGCTGGAATGAGCTACAAAACCATAAGTAAGAATCTAGGTGAGAAGGAGACAACTGTTGGTGCAATAGTAAGAAAATGGAAGAAATACAAAATGACTGTCAATTGACATTTATCTGGGGCATCTTGCAAAATCTCACCTTATTGGGTATCCTTGATCATGAGGAAGATGAGAAATCAGCCAAAACTACATGGGGAACTTGTTAATGATCTCAAAGCAGCTGGTACCACATTCATCAAGAAAGCTATTGGTAACACAATACGCCGTAAAGGTTTAAAATCCTGCAGTGCCCGCAAGGGCCCCTGCTCAAGAAGGCACATGTGCAGGCCTGTCTGAAGTTTGTCATTGAACACCAGCATGATACTGTGAGTGATTGGGAGAAGGTGCTCTGGTCAGATGAGACAAAAATTGAGCTTTTTGGCGTTAACTCAATTCACTGTGTTTGCAGGAAGAGAAATGCTGCCTATGACCCCAAAAAACACCATACCCACTGTCAAGCATGGAGGTGGAAACATTATGTTTTGGAGGTGTTTCTCTGCTAAGGGCGCAGGACTACTTCACCTCATCAATGGGAGAATAGATGGAGCCATATACCATAAAATCCTGAGTGACAACTTCCTTCCTTTCGCCAGGACACTAAAAATGTGTCGTGGTTGGGTCTTCCAGCAAGACAATGACCCAAAACATACAGCCAAGACAACAAAGGAGTGGTTCAGAAAGAGGCAAATTAAGGTCAAGAAGTGGGCTTTCTTACTAACTTACAAAATCAGCAAGGGATCAATTAATTATTTCCTTCACTGTATATATGTATGTATATACAGTACAGACCAAAAGTTTGGACACACCTTCTCATTCAAAGATTTTTCTGTATTTTCATGATAATTTACCTCAACATCATAATTGATATATCAAGATGGAAAAGTCCTGGAATTATGAAAATCAAAAGCTCAAAATACAGATGATGAAAAGAATATAAATAAACTTTTTAAAACTTCTCAAATTATTTAGTATCAATTATGTTCACCAAACAACTCTTTCCGCAAAAAACAAGCCCTCACATGGCTCTGTCGGCCAAAATATGGAAAAATTATAGCTCTCAAAATATGGTGATGCAAAAACAGTTTTTCACAATTAAAAGCGTCTTTTAGTGTGTGATAGCAGCCAAACATTAAAACCTTACATAAATCTAGTATCACTGTAATTGCACTGACCCAAAGGATAAACTCATCTAATCATTTATACCGCATGAGGAACACCGTAAAAAATAAAGAAAACCAATTCTTCACCAGCTGTTGATTTTTTCATTTTGTCTCCCAAAGATTGAAGTAAGGCTCAGGTCACATTTATACTGCGATTTATCCGCGATTACATCTGCGGTGATTTTGAGTAAATCACTGAAATATGTGATTCAGACGGAACCTTCGGCGGAAGATTCCTTATAATGAGGCACATGGAGGCACTGTGGATGCCGTCTAACCTGTGATCTGGCGGTGTCAGTCTTTTTAGAATTGCATAAAAGTGCAGTCGGCCACAGTTTTCTGTACTTCTGAAAAGAAGGACACCGCTGAACAAAGGCCAGATGGAGTCTAGAGTAACTCTGCTGCCTCATTATAGGGAATGGTTTCCTTGAGGGTTTCATCTGAATCATGTCACTCAGATATTTAGATGAAATCCCCAAATTAAGTGCTCAGCGTAGAGCGCTGAATAAATATGATCCCAAGCATTATGTAAAATGTTCCCAATATAAGCTTCAACTCAATCCACAAAAAAAGCAAGTCCCCACTCAGGTCTGCAGCGGTTTACAGAAATATAGGGTGCTTCCACGTTACTGGTAGTACAAAGGCTCTAGAAAAGCAAAATAGCTCCTCACCTTCCAAAAGAAATTCGGCAAATTATGCACTCCCAAATCCAAATGCCCCCTTCATTTTAGCGACACAGTATACCTAAATCACATATTGCTTCCACATGTTTGTCATTTCTGAAGTGAAGAGAGCCTGCCTAACTTTCAGGTGCATGTCTCCAGAAACACAGGCTGAGTATAACGTACTAGTGACTGCAACGTACTGGTCACTACAACGTACTGGTTATTATAGCGTACTGGTCACTACAATGACAGTTTGCAATTTTTTCTTGGCAGCATTAATTGCTACTTGTTTCTGGAAAATACTCATGGAGTCAAAATCATCACTACACCTGTAGATAAACTCCCAAAGGGGTATAATTCCAAAATGGGGTCACTTGAGGGGGGATTCTACTCTTTTAGCAATTGGGGACTCTGTATATGGAGTCCGCACACTGTTCTAGGAAAATCTGTGCTCCATGAGCTCCGTTCCACCCGAGTCTCTCCGTATTGCTAAGTAGTACTGTACAGCCACATATGAGGCATTGCCACGTTCAGTAGAAATTGTGCAAAAAATTATGTGCAATTCTTACCCACTTTTTGTGTCAAAATTTAAAATCTTGGGTTAAAACAAAATTTTGGTGGTAAAAATGTAGTTATTTTTCTTCTCTGCCCAATGGTATAAAATTTTGTGACACACCCGTGGTGTCAATATGATCACTGCACCCCTAGACAAATTTATTGAGAAGTGTAGTTTGCAAAATGGGGTCACTTATGCTGTTCTTGGACCTCAAGGGGTCTCCCAGTGGGTCATAGCATCAGCAAACCATAGCAGTAAAATCTACACTACAGTATGCCTTGCCTTCTGAGCTTTGCACTGTGCCTGAAAAATATTTCCCAATTACATGAAGGGTATTGGCACACTCAGGAAAAAAAAAACCTCAGTTCATTGTAAAAAATTTCCTATTAGCCCTTCGAAAAATTAAAAACTTGGGTCTAAAATAACATTTTAGTCATAAAAATTTAATTTCTTCTTTCTTCACCGCTCAATGGTATAACATTATGTGAGGCACATGTAGTCTCAATATGATCACTGCAACCTCATATGAATTCAATGGAAATGTACTGTAGTTTGTAAAATGAATTCACATATAGTTGGTTTCTGTGGTTCTGGCACCTCGGGGGCTCTGCCAATGTGACGTGGCACCCTCAAATCATTCAAGCAAAATCTGAACCTAAATATGGCACCTCTTCCCTTCAGAACTCTGCACTGAACCTTAAAAGTAGTATTCCCCTACAAATGGGGTATCGGCATACTCAGGAGAAATTGCACAACAAATTGCATGGTGCATTTTCTCCTGTTACCCTTATGTAAATGCAAAATTTAGGGCCAAAATAACATTTTTGTGGGGGTTCAAGGTGCTCACCAGACACCTAAATACGTTTCTTGAGGGTACAGTTTAAAAAATGTGGTCACTTGGGGGGAGTTTCCACTGTTTAGGCACATCAGGGGCTCTCCAAACAGGATATGACATCTACTAATGAATCCAGGAAATTGTACATTCAAAAAGTCAAATGACACTCCTTCCCTTCTGAGCCCTGTCGTGCGCCCAAATAGTAGTTTTCTCCCTCACAAGGAGTATTGACGTACTCAGAGGAAATCACACTACAATTTGTGTGGTGCAATTTCTCCTTATGAAATTGAAAAATTTAGGTCTAAAATAACATTTTTGTGAGGAAAATGTGATTTTTTTTATTTTCTTGGCTCAACGTTATAAACTTCTGTGAAGCACCTGGTTGTTCAAGGTGCTCACCACTCATCTACATACATTTCTTGAGGGGGTCTACTTTCCAAAATGGGGTCACTTGTTGGGGGTTTCAACTGTTTAGGCACATAAGGTGTTCTCTAAATGGGGCATGACGTTTACTAATGATTCCAGGAAATTTGACATTCAACAAGTCAAATGATGCTCCATTTCTTCTGAGCCCTGCTGTGCACCCAAACAGTAGTTTTCTCCCTCATTTGGGGTATTAGCGTACTCAGGAGAAAATTCAAAACACGTTGTATGGTGCAATTTCTTCAGCTACCCCTTTGAAAATGCAACATTTGGGGCTAAATACATATTTGTGGGGAAAATGTGATTTTTTTATTTGCACGGCTCAACTTTGTAAACTTTTCTGCAGCATCTGAGGGTTCAATAAGCTCACCACACAACTAGATCAATTCCTTGAGGGGTTTAGTTTCCAAAATGGTGACATTTGTGATGGATTGTAATTGTTTGGGCACATCAGGGGCTCTTCAAATGTGACATGGTGTCTGCAAATTGTTCAAGCAAATGTTGCATCCAAAAAGTCAAATGGTGCTCATTCCTTTCTGAGCTCTGCCGTGCTTCTAAACAGTAGTTTTCTCCCTCATATAAGGTATGCTCAGGAGAAATTGCCCACAAGGTTTGGAGTCCATTTTTTCACATTACACTTATCAAAATAGAAAAAAAATTATTTGTGAAAAAAGTTAAATGCTCATTTTTTTCCCACATACCAAAACTTCCTGTGAAGCGCCTGAAGGATTAATAAACTTCTTGAATGTGGTTTTGAGCACCGTGAGGAGTGCAGTTTTTAGAATGGTATCATTTTTGGGTATTTTCTATCATATAGACCCCTTAAAGTAATTCAAAATGTTAGGTTGTCCTTAAAAAATGGTTTTATAAATTTTGTTAGAAAAAAAAAATCACTGGTCAAGTTTTAACCCTTATAACTTCCTATTAAAAAAAGTTAAAAAATTTGTGCTGTTGTAAAGTAGACATGAGGGAAATGTTCTGTAATAATTATTTTGAGTGACACATCTCTCTGATTTAAGGGCCTAAAAATTCAAAGTTTGAAAATTGCTAAATTTTAAAAATTTTTGCCAAATTTCCATTTTTTTCACAAATAAAACCAAGTTATATTGAATAAATTTGACTACTATCATGAAGTACAATATGTCTTGAAAAACCATTCTCAGAAACAGCAGGATCCGTTGAAGCGTTCCAGAGTTATTACCTCATAAAGTGACACTGGTCAGAATTATAAAAATTCACCTGGTCATTAATGCGCAAACCACCTTTAGGGGTAAAGGGGTTAAGAAAAATAAGTCAATAGTTTGATTTTACAGTTTTTCAGTGCCAATAACTCTTTGTATCTGCTCTCCACTCTAGCTGATTGATGAGAGATATTTTAATTTCTCAGAATTAACCAACATGTTATTTTATTTAAAACCTCTTTGTAATATATTAATATTTGTAATTCTATCATTTTGGTCTGATCACTGCAGCTTCAACAAACGTTTCATAAATAAATAGTACAATCAAAAGTTAGAAACTTTTTTTTAACTTATCAGATAAATAATTTCTAACAGGTTTTCCACCAGCATTGCCTTGTATTTAGCTCCTTATGTCTACCCATCAACTCTGATCAGCTTCCCTTACCCTGCTGAGGAAAAGCATCCAGACAGCATGATGCTGCCACCACCATGTTTGATGGTGGAGATGATATTTTCAGTGATGTGCAGTGTTATTTTTCAGGCACAAATAGCATTTTGAATTTAACCCAAAAAGTTCTACTTTGGTCTTATCTGACAATAGCAACTTCTTCCAAATGCTGGATGTGTCCACTGCATGTCTTTTTGCAAACTATGAACATGATTTTTTTTAGCATGCTTTCAAAAAATGGCGTTTTTTTCTTTCTACACTTCCCAAATGATCAGATTTGTGAAATATATGACTAATAGTTGTCCTGTGAACAGATTCTCTTGCCTGAGCTGTGAATCTCTTCAGATACTCCACAGTGACTATTGGTCTCTTGGTTGTGTCTCTGATTATTGCTTTCCTTGGTTGGGATGTCAGTTTAGGTGGATGACCATGTCTTCGTAGATTCACCATTGTGTCATACTCCTTTCATTTTTTGTATGATGGATTGTGCAATGTTCTGTAAGATGTTCAGAGCTTGGGGCTTTTATGCTCTCTCCCTGTTTTACTCTGCTCCACAATTTTATCTCTGACCTGCCTGTTGTGTTCCTTGATTTTCATGATGCTGTTTGATCCCTAATGCTCTCAAACAAAAATGTAAAGCCTGCTGTAAGGTTCTTTGTCTCTTTTGACATGTTCCTTGAAACCCAGTTTTCCGTCGGCCATTTTGCTTTCTGTCTTTCTGCAGTTCTTGCCCTCAGTTAATATGGAGTTTCCAGTTTTCATGTTCCCGCCCTGATTCTCTCCCTCTTGCTTCTTAAGCAGCCTCAGCTGAACAATCAGTGCTCCTGAATCAAGCTTCAGTCAGCCTGTGACCTGACTCCTGGAAACATTGGACTTTGTACTCCAGCTATTTCCTACTGAGGAACCTTGGAACACTTTTTGGACTCTGGAAACCTGCTGTTTGGTGAATCCATGTTTGCAGAGGAATTACGGTACAGAGAAGAGATCCTGAACCTGCTTTGGAGAGTTATTGTAGTGCTTGAAGTTACTCTGGCCTGCTGTGTCTCCTGCCTCTGTTCCTGCAAACTGTGTGACCTTTTCTGCATGCTTGTATGAAGTAAATACAAGTCATTTCATATCAACCTGTGTCTCATGAGTTTTCCTCGCACCCAAGCACAAGACGCTATAGGAACTGTACACTATACATGACACCTGCACAGAACAGCTGGAGCTATATTGAGAATAAATTACACATATGTGGACTAAATTTACCAATTATATAACTTATGGAAACAATTGGTCACTCAGGATTTTATTTAGGGGTAACAGAATACAGGGGGTTAATTATAAATGTACATCACAATTTACAGATTTTTTTTAAATGATTAGAAAAAATGTTTCATTTCCTTTACACTTCACAAAATACTTGCTACTTTGTGTTGGTATGTCACATAAAATTCCACATAAATGCAAACTAAGTTTGTGGGTGTAATGTTAAAAAATGTAGATAAGTTCACAGGGTATGAATACTTTTTTAAGAAACTGTTTATTTTCCTCTTTAGAGTCTTGATATAATAAACTTTAATAAGTAAATACTTTAATGGCGACTAAATTATTTTATCTTCATACTCACTTTTCTTTACATTGCACATGTAAGTTATGGGGGGCTCCTTATTGGCAATCCTATTCTCTTGAAGGCAGAGGTAAAGCAATGAATGTTGTCATGTGCAGTAGAAGCCATATACTGTATGCGCATGATGTAATCATATTTATTCTAATGTAATGCTGCCTAATAGATAATGTGTTTATATTTTAAGTAGCATTACAGGTCCTTCTCAAAAAATTAGCATATAGTGCTAAA
>VIAB01011390.1:0-12653 GCA_009801035.1 Oophaga pumilio
AACGGACCGATTTTTTTCCAGCCAGTGAGTATGTACCCTTAGAATGGCAATTTAATCCTGATATTACAATGATCATTTTACAAGTCCAGTTATAGAGAGCTCATTATTAGTCCAGGTGTATTTTGTCTCCGCACACCCAGCCAATGACAGCTGCAGCTTGCACAGAGATCTCACCAGCAGCGAGGAGGGAGGCTAAGGAGCTGTCAATCAGGCAATGTGTTCAAAGATTCGGTAAGCACACCAGCCACATAAGATCTAAAAGATCTAACAAACCTATGCTGTATGTATTGTAAAATCTATCGACAGAACCTATTAAAAGTTGTATTCACACGTAGCATAAATTCTGCATGTTTTCTGCTGCTTTTTATCCACTTACTTTCTGCAAGTGTCTGCACCATATTATACAGTAACAATCTTCCTTGATTATTGTATTCTAGCAGATTTGAAACTGTCTTTTTTGTATGTGTGTTTTAGATTCACAATTGACTGTAGATTTTATGAAATCACAAACACTTTGCTTAGACTGCTAATCTCAGCAGATTTTCTGCATAAAAAATACAGTGGAAAATTTGCAATAATTGTGCTACTTGGGAACATGGTGTAAGACATCCCAGTTATCTGATGACTGCTTCAGGTCCAGATTCTCTAGTATCCTTGTTTATCAACTGTTATGCACAAGCTCCATCTGACCCCCATTTTTGTTACAGTAGAATTATTACATGTTATCCATTGAAATGAAAGAAAGGCCATGTAATACATTGTTACCTAGAGTCTGCAAGTAGTCAGACTGACTCGCGGCGGACGGCCATTATATAGTACTTAAAGGTAGGTTCCATGCTGTCTTTGATATCCATATACTGAATATTACATATCCATGTCCATATTCAGTATATAAAAATGGGTTGTTGAGAATGAACAGCTCCATTAGATTAAATACTCTATATAATTTGTTGTTTTCTAGCTGTAGAAATAATTCTGTAGCTATCCTCTATGGTAGCTGATAATTGTGCTGAGTATATAAAGGAAAAATATCTTCACAACTCAGGATATATAGCTTCTGGGACCAACTACCCAACTAATGCAGCACAGTACAGGTAGGTGTAGCATCATGGCCTGCAATAATGCTGCCACAGTTCCCTTTAATTTAATGAGCTTAACCATCTCAACATCCCTAGTAGCATGTTCGATCGTTTTACTACTTCTCTATGCTGATGGTAAAGTGTTCTTTGCTGTAGACATGTTAGGATACATTTGTCAAAACACTAAAAGACCCCTGTCTTTCACATAGCAACCAATCAGTGTACAGGACAGCAATTTGATGCAAATCATATTCAGGTAGAGTTTGCTGCCAATTCACATATTGCGTTGCTAGGTGAAGGATAATGTACCAAAGGAGTCCAAGCGTATGTAATAGAGAATAGACTTTATTTCTACGCGTTTCGTGGTGATCACACCACTTCGTCAGGACACTTCCTTAAGTGCAGTGGTTGTATCTCACACAGCCATAATAGGTGAGTGAATTTGATTATCTCTCCCAAATATTTTTTTTATCTCGGATAAGACCCTATGTGCGCTCTGTATTCCTTCTAGCTACCTTAATTCACATATTGCAAAAGATTGAAAAAGCCAGAGAAAGATCACTTGACCTTTGGACTATCATAGCCAGTATAAAAGCAAAAGCAGGAAAGGAAGCAGCCATTTGTGGTGAATCTGGATAGTAAGAGGATGTCAAAGAGATAGGGGAAAAAAATCCACAAAATAGTGAAGAAACTATATAGATAGTGTCTGACAGCACAGCAGCAAAAAAAGATGTGTGTAAAGTAAGGTGAATAGTGTCAAAGATGTATTTTCTGGACAATTGGAGGCGTTTGGGAGACTAGTTGAAAAGGTTGGTCCATGACAGATTCTCCCTGGCCATTCTCCTGAAGTAACAGGTCTCTTCTTACAGGGAGTGACCTATAAGTCACTGGCAGCGGGTGTGGAGAAACTGCCAAGGACTTGCCTCTTTGACTAGTCTCCCGTGCTGCTCGATCCCTGGGTGGCTTTTAAAATGTTTTTCTCTGAAATGCCACAGAGTTTCGAAGTCAAACATACCTTCCGGAAATGCGACAGACAGTACCTGATACATGCTGTAGGGTGCCCTTTAAAGCGAAGCTGTGATTGGTTGTTTTGAGTAACAAATAAAGTTTTTCTTTTTGACAATTTTGATAAATGAGCGCCTTTCATTTTAGTGGACACAGCTGTCCCCATTTTATAAAGGTTTCTTTTTGTCTTTGACATCAATGAGAATAATTTTACAGGCAATCCAAACTACAAACTTTTATTGTGAGAAAAAATTATTTGACAACTTTTCCAGTGACATGTTGAAAAATATATATTTTTTTAATACCATGAGAGAAATAGGTTAGAGCTGCATGGGGAGTCTTAAGCATTTGACAGATGCATAGCTGACAGTAGACAAGTGAACAATGTGCTGAGCTTGGAGTCCACGTGTCGTCTGCTCATTTCCTTTGTTTTTTTTTACGTTGCTGCACTTTTCTGTAATTATACATATTGTTACACTAATACAGCTGGCTAGTTACATTTTAATTATTGCTAATGGGATCTCTCTGTGAGTTATGTTAAAAATATGTTCTATGTAACCTTATTATTGAGTGTTAGAATAACTTATAGACTATATATATAGATTATTGCTTTAGAGAAGCTTTATAAATAGATTATTTTATCGTGTATTTGTGACTCTGACTCCAACGATGGAATAGGAGATAGTACGGTCAGCGCTGAAGATGCATAGCTTTATTTTCCATGTACAGTGCATTGAAAAAGTATTCAGACCTTGTGACCTTTTACACATTTTTTTTAATATTGCACCCCCAAATTTAATTGTATTTTATTGTGATTTTATGTTATTTTATGTGATATACTAACACAAAGTAGCAAGTATTTGTGAAGTGTAAAGTATGATAAATCACAGGTTTTCTAAATATTTTAAAATATAAATCTGTGAATTTTGACTTACATTTATATTCAAGACCCTGAAAAATGGACCACACCTCCAAAAAACTATACATTGATCTAATGCCGCAAGGCGAAAATATATAAAACTGAACATGAGGTTCTTCGTTAACCATTCTGATCAGACTGAAGCCCACTGCCACGTCATGGCGAACATCTCAGTGGGTCCTATCTTTTATTGCCTTAAAGGAGCCATGTCGTGCGCAAACCACAGCAACAATGCAGAACCTCATGTTCAGTAATGTATATTTTTGCTTAGCGACATTAGAGCAATGTATGATTTTTTGAAGGTACAGTCCATGCTCTTTTTTTTTTTTTAGCGTACTGCATTTATATTCATCACCCTGTTCTCTGATGCTTTGTAGGACCACCTGTTGCTGTAATTACTGTTGCAAGTCTTTTGGGTTCTGTCTCTACCAGCTTTGTACATACAGGCTGACATTTTTGCCCTTTTGTCTTCACGCACTAGCTCTAGCTCATTGTGATTGGATGGAGACGTCTATGAGCAGCAATTTTCAAGTCTCGTCACAGATTCTCAATGGGGTTTAGGTCTGGACAGTGACTGGGCCATTCACACACACGAATATGCTTTGATCTATTGTAGATCTGGTAATATGCTTAGGGTCGATATACTGCTTGAAGGTGAACCTACTCCCCAGTCTCAAGTCTTTTGCAGCCTCTAAGGCTATATTCACACACTGAGTTTTTTCTGCAAATTTTAAGCTGTGTTTTACAGTACCAGCAAAATTTGAGATTTCAGAAGTCTATTGCACACACATTGGGTTTTTTTTCCGACGGAAATGTAAGACTACTTCATTTTTTGAAAACTGCAGCATGTCACTTCTTTCAGTGTTATTACAGCATTTTTGCTGTGTTTTTAACCATAGAAAGCAATGATTAAGTGCAAAAATGCAGCAAGAAATGCAGGTATCAGATTGTTCTTTGTTTTTGGTGCAGAAAACTCAAAAAGTTACATCATGTTTTTTAGGGGGCACTAAACTTTATCAGCATGCACAAAAGACAAATGTACTATGAAAAATCACACAGCAAAAATAGCAACAAAACCTGCTTTTTGTAAGCAGCTTCTTTATTGCCAAAAGAACAGGTTTTGCCTGCAGATAAAAAACAGCAAAAATGCAATGTGTGAACATAGCGTAGCAGGTTTTCCTCCAAGATTACCCTGTACTTTGCTTCATCCATCTTCCCATCAACTCTGACCAGCTTCCCTATCCCTGCTGTAGAAAAGCATCCCCACAGTATCATGCTCCTGCCACCATGTTTGATGGTGGGATTGATGTTTTCTAGGTGATGTGCAGAGTTAGTTTTCCACAACATATACAGGTCCTTCTCAAAAAATTAGCATATAGTGCAAAATTTCATTATTTTCCATAATGTAATGATTACAATTAAACTTTCATATATTTTAGATTCATTACACACCAACTGAAATTTGTCAGGTCTTTTATTGTTTTAATACTGATGATTTTGGCATACAACTCCTGATAACCCAAAAAACCTGTCTCAAAAAATTAGCATATCAAGAAAAGGTTCTCTAAACGACCTATTACCCTAATCTTCTGAATCAACTAATTAACTCTAAACACATGCAAAAGATTCCTGAGGCTTTTAAAAACTCCCTGCCTGGTTCATTACTCAAAACCCCCATCATGGGTAAGACTAGCGACCTTACTGATGTCAAGAAGGCCATCATTGACACCCTCAAGCAAGAGGGTAAGACCCAGAAAGAAATTTCTCAACAAATAGGCTGTTCCCAGAGTGCTGTATCAAGGCACCTCAATGCCACGCCGCATTGAAGCAGTCATTTCTGCAAAAGGATTCCCGACCAAGTATTGAGTGCATAACTGAACTTTATTATTTGATGGTTTTTTTGTTTGTTTTTAAAAAACACTTTTATTTTATTGGACGGTTGAAATATGTTAATTTTTTGAGACAGGTTTTTTGGGTTATCAGGAGTTGTATGCCAAAATCATCAGTATTAAAACAATAAAAGACCTGACAAATTTCAGTTGGTGTGTAATGATTCTAAAATATATGAAAGTTTAATTGTAATCATTACATTATGGAAAATAATGAAATTTTGCACTATATGCTAATTTTTTGAGAAGGACCTGTAGTGTTTAGCCCTAAAAGTTCTCTTATGGTCTCAATTGACCAAATGACCTTTTTCCACATTCCATAGCTAGAACTTGGAAGCAAACTTAGAAACAATTCATAACCTGGACTCAACAGCTCCATAGACATATATGATGCTGCTGAGTTTGGTTCAGGAGACCTGCAGCCAGTTGAGACATTGATGGTCTGCACTTGGGCCGTGAAAGTCAGACATATGAAATGGCCCTTACTTTCGTTACAAGTTTTGAGCAATATTCTTATAGGAAATTGAGCTGGCTAAAATCCCTTTGTATTAAACTTATTTTTGCCACTAAACTGTAGCACATTTCTGTTACAGATCTCTAAGGACAATTTTTGTATCTTATGGTACTTTAGACAGGACAGGACAAATTTTACTGTGCATTCCATGTTTTGTATGCAGATTTTGATACAGAATTGATTTTGCTTTCCCAGCATGGCATAGGGTGAAATCTTCTATAAAAAAAATCTGATGAAACAATTGACATTTAGTGGAATTAAAATCCGGACCAGACTTCATGTTAATTTCTACATGAATATTTTTCCTGCAGTGTGTGGTTGAGATTTGTGAAAAAAATCTCTTTCACTTTGCTGCTACTGTAATACACAGGAGATTTTCCACCCTCAATTTTGGATGGAAAATCTGAAGCATGTGAATATAACCTAGAGGTAGGTGGACACAGGGCATGTCAGCCGTGAATGTTGCACAGCAGTAAATAACATTGTAGGTTTTAACATAGGTAGCACCAGTCATGTTTTATGTTACAAATGCTCTCTGCAGCTTGTACTTGATATTTCTTAAAATCTCACACACAGCATGGGTGCTGGACTATCGCTTGGATTTTCCATCTGGAAGACAAAAAATCCACTGTAGACATGCCTCATGTGCACATGCCCTAAGGAGGCTTTATGTTACTTGTGCTGTTCCAGTTCTAACATTTAATTAATTCTCAGATGCTAAAATTGTAATGTCTAGGCTGAACCTGTACGGCTATGTGCACACAAAGTCTTTTTGGTAAGTTTTCGAAGCAGAGACTGACCAAAAGTTGCTCCACTTTTTTGGAATAATGTGGTCCTTTTTAGTGGCTTGAGTATTTGCACCTTTTTCTCTAAAAGTTTGGAGACACTTTATTAGTTGCCTTTCTTTTTTAAGCCTGTTTTTAATTTTTCCTTGATGACTTTACTCATTCAGATGTTTTAGAAAACTTCATGAAATGCGACGTTTACCAAATATCACATTTTTTTTGTCACATCTCCCTGCCTGGAGAAAGAGCAAAATAAATGGAATATGTAAAAAAAATTGTAACACTCAACCTCTGGTCACCTCCCTGACCCCTCTACTCTTGCCATCCATCTGGTTCTTGCTGCATCTTATTCTCAACTGGTCGTGTTGTAAACTTTGCTCCTCCGCACTGTGTGCGCCGGACTTCTGGATATCATGGTGCTTGAGAGAGTTTTACACAAGTGTGTGTGAGGTTATTGATGTCATGATGCCATGACACGTGCCATGACCTTCTGCACATATGACACCCAAAAGTCCAGCTCAGTGTGAGAGCTCTGCATATTCCTTTGCGAGCAGCACAGGATCAGAAGTTGCGGCTAGAACCGTAGGGATCACAGAGGCCAGAGAGGACACAAGTGAGGTGAATGTGCAATGATTTTTTTCTTTACTTTTTTAATGGCCCATTACGATTCCGAAAAATGGCAGCCTGCAGCTTTCATTTTGTCAAATGTGCGCTGAAGCGAATTACAAAAAAAATCTGCATACTGGTAATTCCGGATTTTTTGAAAAAGTTGAGTAGAATTCAATTCCACTCTAATATATTCACTCATCTCTAGTTTTGATATTTCGAGGACGGGGTTTTGCAGAGTTTGCACTCAGTTTCTGCTCCAAAAACTCCTTGAAAATCTTCATGTGCACACATTTACTTGTGATTTATCCTTTTACATGTCCTTGGCTTTCACCTGGCTTTTGCTTTTTCTAAAATGTTTCACAACTTGATCGCTTATTAGATAAGTAACTTAGTCGTTGAACCACAATAACATTTTGGTGTTTTTGAAAGTCCACTACCAGCTGATCTGTCTCCATCCCTCCCTATCTGTCTCCATCTTGCCCCATGATCCTGCACCATGTGTCTCCATCCTGCCCCATCTGTCTTCATCTTGCCCCATGATCCTGCACCATGTCACATAGTGCAGGATCTTGGGGAAGGATGGAAACAAATGTCCATGTGTCTCTATCCTGCCATCCAAACATATTACAGCTTGTGGCTTTCAATAAAATAAATAAAACACTTTCTCCTTACCTGACCACGGTCCAGCGGTGACATCCCTTCCATCCATTTCAAGCACGGACTCGCGAATGACAATGACGTCATAACCCGGCGACATGTGCGCTGATGTCAGCTGCCAGCCTCGGACGCAGGTTCAGTTACTGCACCGGCAGAATCCTGCCACTGGGGTCTGGTGAGCATAAGAGAAGGGGCCCAATCACTGGGCCCCATATGGGAGTGAGGGCAGTAATGCTCTAATGGCGGCCCTAACCGGCTGTATGCATAGGTGCTTCTTTAGAGAGCTCATGATTCTGCATAAGACATATGTATGCAAACATTAGTCCCCCTTTCCTTCAGACTATCAAAGATCATTATCTACTAATGCAATATTTAAAAGGTATGCCATAGATACACATCTGAAGTTCACCTTGGTAGGCATTGTTGCATGTTGGAACAAAACTCTAACATAACACTGATGAAAACTTCTTGCTGATAATTGCCAGGCTGATGATTCAAATAAAATCTTGGCATTGTCACGTGAATTTGGCATGCAAAAGGTTTTTAAGTTCAAGCTTGTACTTAACTGATCTTCTGACCTATATCTATAAAGTGGTTAGCTTCAATTGGACTTCATCAATTCATTCAGCCATTTATGGTATACCAATAATTTTAGTGGAATTCCCCACTAGTGTCATTCTAGCAGTTTTTAGAAGTTTTTGTTTCTTGCTAAAAAGGCCAAGAACAATGGAAAAGATTTTCAAGGGCAGCAACGTTATCACAAGTATTGTGGGTGCCACTGCCAACCATTGACAAATATGCAAATCTAAAGGTTGAATTACATAGTATAATCAGCTATGGACTAAATAGCATGTACAGCTATAAAACATTGATGTAAAGTTAAATGGACTTTCAGGATATGTCAATCAGGATGTTTTGTGCAGCGGAAACAACTGGTCATTAAAATTATTGGACAGGAAACACTTGGGTAATGAAATTGGTCTTTAGGGAAGGTAAATGTTAGATACGCAGTGATAAGGAATGTGTGCAGAAAACAATTAGACATTGCAGGTTTTTTTCTGCAGTTCCTACCAGCTCTTTTCTAGATCCTGTAGTGCCACATATGTAACGTTCTTTGCATATTTTCCTGTATTCTAATTATGTAACATAAAGCTCAGATTAAATATCATAGAACAATTTTAGTAACTTACCAGGAGCCACAGTAATCCGGCATTATACCTGCACTATTTATCTGCGGTGCATTTATAATTTACAGATACATGAGGCAGAGAATGTAAAACCCAGAAAATAACATTAAATGCGGGAAAACTAAGTATCTAATTGCTATGCAATTTTAATATATTATATTAAATTGGGCTTTAATTGCGAGCAGACAAGTATCTCCTTAGGAGGGTGTTGGTAATGTATCGGATGAATTTTGGTGGTCAAGTTTTGTCAGGGAGTCAAACAATCCGGACCGATGAAGCAACTGAGCTCAAGATAATTTAACACAAGGTAATAATAATAGTTCTTCTGAAATTCTGTAAGAACAAATTATTTAATGAAACATTGATAGAAGCAGCTGACATAAAGCAGTGGACGAACAAACTAATTAAAGAGGTTGTCCAACCCCAAAATCCAAAAAGTTTTTTAATGCAAATTTGCGTTGTATTGGGATATACAGGATGGTCCAAAAATAGGTGGAAAGAAAATAATAACATTATTACACATACTGTCCACCTACTTTTGGACCACTCTGTATCTGTATCATTATGAAGGTCACTAAAGTCGCATCAGTTTCGTATCACTACTATCCCCTCTCTCCCGTCATCACGCTCTCAATGGTGTCTGCTTCCTCGAATTAGATACAGTTGAAAACAATGATGGTGCACATATCAGCTCCATGTTCCATCATTCCCTCTGTGCATCTGATGTCTCAGCTCAGTGGTCATGATGTTGCCGCTGAGCTTCAAAGCGCACACTGTGGAGCCTGGAGCAGCGATGCAGTGGGGAGACGTGAGTAATTAGATTTTTTTATTTATTTTGTGAATGAGTGGGGATAAGTGAGTGTGGTGATCAAGTGTGGGGGCCATCAGATTGTGTATAGGGGAATGTGGAGTCATCAACTGTATGTGGAAGGACATTGGGGTTATGAATCTGTGAAGGACTGTGTGGGGACATTATAGTGTTTGAAGGGTTTGTGGGGGTCATACTATTTTGAGAGTTTTGGGGGTTCATTCTACTCTGTGGAGGGCTTCATGAGAACTACTGTACTGTATGTAGATCTCTGGAACCCATTATAGTATGTGGAGGTCAGCATACTGCACAGAGAGTCCATCTAAAGGTCATTAAACTATGTGGAGGGTTTGTGAGGGCCATTATCCTAGGACTGCAGCTATGCGGCCCTTTGATTTCTATGGATACTCCTGGTTACATTGCAACATCTGTGCTACTGCGAAAAGCAAAGACCTAAAAATTTAGACATTATGCAGTGTGCCTTTTGTGTTACAGATAACAATGCAACCCTATTCACCTGTTTTATTCTGCTTTACTGCAATGGCATGCAATGATTATGTGCTGCACAACCTGTATCTTGGCCCAAAATCTCAGTGTAAACCCAGCATTATCCACATTCATTTTGCTATAACAAACTTCAATTATGATAAACACTGTGGCATTGAGGCACGCACATATCTATTTTCACTGTCTAAGATGAATGGCTAAATGAGCATTAACCTGAGTGGGGCTTTTCTTGAGAATTCTAGGAGCTTTGCTCTCTGGTATTCTCAGTCACTTAGGTATTTAGGGCCAAATTCATGCAAGAGTTTTCATCAATATTCAGGCACGATACATCTTCAAATGTCATTAAATATTTGTTCAACTGGAAGTTGCACCAAATTTTAGTGACTGTGAGAGCAGGATTTATTTATCTATTTTGCCTCCATTTTGGTTATTCTGCGTTCATCTCCTTGCTTTGCAAAATGGAGTCTGACTGTGTATGTTTTGAGATAAAGGGTCACATGAATCTTTTTGTCTAACGGGACTTAGAAATAACATATAGGAAAGTGAAGGTAAGAAGAGAGAGCCACATCTATGACCATTAAAAGGTGGATGTAGATGATATTAATTTTAGCCAAAGAGATGTATGCATGCTAATGATAGCACGTATGTAAAGATAAGGCGAGACAAATATATTGCTGCAATGTATGTCCAGTAAATGTATATATATGACTGGCTGATGAAGTAATAAACAGAAATCAGGCTTGATGCTCTATGCATCAGCGTGGCTTTCTCCATGCACATATTTGGACTTTACAATTTAATGTGCAACAGGCACATCTCAGAATATCCCACACTAAGTGGTGACAGCAAAACCTGCCACCCAAACAGGAACCCGCTAATGCAAAAGACTGCTGATCCAACTATTTTGCTGGCCCCCAGACAGACGGACAACTCGGGACACCTGCAGCAAAAGGTATTCTTACACTCACTGAATTTGTCCCTCTGTCTTGATTCTTGTATGTGTTGGGTAAATGTGTCACCGGTCACTCAATCTGTTCATAGTAAGTGGGTCCATTATAGTTAGACAAAGAACCCTGAGGAGACCTTGTGTACTGTGTTGAATGGCTGTGTTGCATCTTGCGTGGGAAGTGTGGATTTTGAATTTCCCTGGTCATCAGTCCATGGGGGTGGAATGTAGCAGAGGTGGAATGGGTAGACCTGGAGGGAACGAGTAACAATTAGTGGATTGTGCCTGGTAGAGATGATGTTGGTGACTACCTACAGTAGCCTACTGTAGTGCAAAGAAAACCTATATGGTTTTGACCCATAGACCTAGGGGCTGATGGTTTTCATCTGATTATATATAGTCAGGCATGGAGAAACAGAGATAGAAACCATAGCGAAAGGTAAGGGTTCCAGCTGGTTTACCTCTCTGGTCGTGTATTTATTTTGTAAAAGGCAGAAAAGGGGTTGTCTGTCCACTAAAGGAAAGACTGAACAAGGTAGGGCTGCTGTTGAGGTGGTAAACAAAAAAGGAAAGAAATGTGTTTTAATTAGTAAAATGTTTATTTTCTTAAAGATTCAAATTAATGTTTTGTGGAATCTAAATAAATTATTTGTTACAAATCTCTGGTCTGGCAAGCAAAGAGTTAATGAGGAAGAATATGAAGAGCTGGAAATGGACTCTGATTTAGAAACGACCTATGAACTATATTGATGATTATTCGACCCTTGTGTTATTGAACAAAAGAACAATAAAGTCATGTTACTAAAATTATTTTTTTATTTTCTCAATAGTCAGAAACCTCGGAGGATGATGAACCTGAGGAATCAGCAAGAACTAGCACTAATGCAGTAAATTTTTTCCAAACTTCCATATTAAATGATCCAGGTATGTAGATATTACTGAAATTTGGTTTCCTTTTCTCTTTGTGACACGAGGTCACGTTATACGCACTCACAAGAGGAATGCAGGGTAATTGTAAGAGTGTGCACTTAGCACACTGTCACAATTTTGCAGTAGTATACAGTAACACTGTGTGTCTTACTGTGAGACTAGAATGCACCTTTTTAACTATTACACATCATTGTTGCGTTTATTCATAATTTACACATTTTGATTACCAATATGTTTATTCTAGAACCATATTTAGATGTGTAACAGTGAATTGTGATGTTTAAAGCACAAGTCTCACCGTGATTACATTTAACATTTCCACATAAAATTAGATTTAGAACAAAATCCAAATGTAAAAAAAATCTCCATTACAATATCAGATTGTTTAATTTTAATAATTTTCTAGGGATTTCAGGGTCTGTAGCAAGGATTACGCTGAAGAATTGATGAGGAGGATCAACTGAATCCATGGTTCTTTCAAAATGATCTTCAGTGGCGAGAAAATGAAAAGCAACCATTCACAGTTCAAGATACTGAAGGTGGGTTACAGAACACCAACTGGCAATCTAATGCATTGTCTTGAGGAATCCACATGCTGCCATGAGTTCCAGCAGACGGACCATTTCAGGAACAATATTGACAACATTACAGAGAGTCCTGAATTCTTGGAAAAGGTCATATGCCTGGATTGCCTACTGCTATAACAAGGCACACACCTTTGCGCCAGGGGCACGTCGGGTTGTTTTTGTTTTTGGTCATGCTCAGATTAACTTTTTCATTTTAACTGGTCGGTGTGCCGGAAACATACCCTTCCTTTC
>VIAB01011391.1:51435-66397 GCA_009801035.1 Oophaga pumilio
GAGTCTCTGCTCAGAACTCATTTCAAGTCCATTCACAACAATCAGCATGCTGTTTATACTATGAGATTGTCAGAAAATGCTCGTTACCAATAATTGTGCAGAGCAAATGAACCCTTAGATATTGTTATCGATGGCCTCTCTTTACCGGTTATCATCATTAATATCACACTGGTGGGTGTCCATCTCCCATGGAATAATTGTTTGAAGGACCTGTGGGGGATGGAAGTAAACAGTTTATGGAAACAGGATACCAGAATTACGAGCCCTGTTCAGTGGCAATTCTTAAAAACCACAGCTCTCCTCCCATTCACTTACACAGAAACTGAGCTGCAGTACCAGAGAAAGGCCATTATACAGTGTATAGCTCTGGTATCTCAGCTCCATACAGTGTGCACTTCAGTCTGCCATGGACCGCAAATTGGATGACATGATATATTTTAGACCTTGAGCATCATCTGCTAATGATGATGTTCCTCTATGCTTCGTTGTCCTATACAGATTTATTTTTGTTTTAGTTCTGCTTCTCTCATGTGATAATTATTTCAACTTACATCAAGAAAAAGAAAATATGAACGGAGATGTTTTAGGTGCATTATATTTATACACTGCAGTGGGGTGTTCATTTAACGATAATCTTGCAGTGTAAACAGGCTGATGATCACCCGATGAACAAGCAAAACACTTATTTGTCAGTTGACATGATTTATAAGCAGACATAAAAGTCACCATTTTCGACAGCACATGGACCTGAGTAATCAGGATCTGTTCTGCTCAGAACAATGACTGCCTATACACACTTAACACGCTATTGTAGATTTTTCAGTGTGCATTGGTTAGTGCCATCAGCACAAGAATGACAACAATGTCATGAAAAAGGAATCCCAGGCTGAAAAAACATATAATGGTTTCAGCTTTTGCATATATAGTAAATTCTGTCTCCTAAGTAGATTATGTTTAAATTGCTATATTCTTACCATATATAGAATTACTAGAAGCGTGTGCCATAATATATACTAGTGATTGCAACCCTCTTATCTCATTCATCTACAGAAACCATTATAAAATGTAATCCAGTCCTGTATCAGTAATCAATTTTCGTACTTACAGATACTTACTTCTCAAGTCTTACAATTGCACAATACAAGCCACAAGACAGCCATGCATGGTCTAAGAAATGTACAACATAAACCACAGTAAAGCCATGAAGTCTTCTGATGATCAATATCGGCTGTCAGCTATCACTAAAGCAGGCATGAATAATCCATTATGGTCACTGGTAAAGTATACAGATTAAGTGCAGTACACATTATTATTATTATTATTATACATTTATATAGCGCCATTTATTCCATAAAAATATAGACAGGTACAATAAACATGTGCTAGACAAGGGACACACAAGTACAGAAGGAGAGAGGACCCTGCCCACGAGGGCTCACAGTCTACATTATAATTAACCATGTCCATTTCAGCACAGTTATAGGCATAGCAAAACCAGTTACTTCAGAATTGTTTTATATAAAATTATCATCTTAAAAGACTTGTTTGGGTTGCAAAACCAATTCCCATCACATGGGTATTACTACTACAACTGTTAAGTCAAAATTTCTCTTCAGTACAATAAATATCTGCAGCACAAGCCTGAATCCACCATGAGGAACTCCAGTGAACACCAGGTAGCAGCTTAACTACTGTATACCCCTCCTAAGTATGCCCGAACCCGTGACACAGTGGGTCCACACACCACGTGCGCCAAATTCATGCGTAACACTGTACCTATTCCCTTATAAGATACATTCTACCTATCTTTAGAAAGTTTTCTTTGCCCTCTGCAAGACTGTATATGTATTCTCGACTGTTCACACTGTGGACATCTGGGAAAATTTTGTCCAATAGATTGGCAATTGGGATCAGGAGGGAAAAATTGGCTCTTTTAGGGCAACCTGAATCATGCATTATGGCAGTATATGTATATGTAGGAAGAAGGACCTGGCTATGGGTAATTGCTATGCGCCAGGTCTGGAACTGTCGGGGCTGTCTCCTCGGCTGTCTAGCGGAACGCTTAGGGGACTGGACAAACCCTTGTACCAGGAAGCAGGGGGCATGGCTAAGCCGCAGCAGCCACAGCACGCGCGGAAGCAGTCAGACTTGGAGGGAACAGAGAGTGCGCAGAAGGGAGAAGTGAGCTCTCTGTCCCTCTGGTACCGCAGCAGCCACAGCGCACGCAGAAGCAGTCAGACTTGGGGGGAACAGAGAGCGCGCAGAAGGGAGAAGTGAGCTCTCCGTCCCTCTGGTACCGTAGCAGCGCAGGCCCGTGCCCAAGCGTCCCTGCTGACATCCGCAGAGACTGTGAGCATGAACTGGACCTGTGCCAGTTGGTCCCACCAGGGTAAGCTGCCAAACGCTCTGGGCCCTTTAGTGTTGTGCGCGTGCCACCTAAAAGAGAAAACGTGAGTGACCGTGAACTGTTTCCTGACTCCCCGATGTATGTTTACCGAGCCACGTTGGGCTCAGAGTATGCTGTGGCATGTACGCTGTCTGCCACATCAACATATGGACTGAGGACCCTGCAGAGGGTACCAGAGACTAACCGCTGCCGTCGGGACGCGGATCATCGTCATCTACAGGACCTCACCGGACCAACCCCGCTCCGGCCGTCGCTGGCGCCATCGTTTGCTTCGTGGACCCTACTACCTGAACACCGCCTGTTTGGATAAGTTACACTTTACAGAACTGTACTGTACTCATGTTTTGTTTCCTCTTTAAACCATTATATACTTTTCATCTGCACTGCCCATTTTCCCCGTTTAACCCTGCGTGGATTATAAACATTAACCCTTGCTCTGTCTCCTGTCAGTCGCTGCATCCCGCAACCTGCTCACATGTATACTCCTTCCCTTTATTCTTTCCTATC
Organism: Oophaga pumilio; assembly: GCA_009801035.1. NCBI lineage: Eukaryota > Metazoa > Chordata > Amphibia > Anura > Dendrobatidae > Oophaga > Oophaga pumilio. Next base: position 54,350 of record VIAB01011391.1, read on the forward strand.
CCTTGATTGAACTTGATGGACATGCTTTTTTTTCAACTGTTTTTACTATGTCACCCGTAACCCCTTCCTGCTGCTCTCTGCAACACTGAGAGAAGGTAAGGGACAGATGAGAGAGAAATGTCAAAATCAGGAGTCGCCTGATGGATATGTGTCAGTTTTGCTAAGCATTCAGCTCTATAAAAGACTTATCTGCAGCACTAAAGTAGTAGAACATTTTTGATGAAGACTTTTAGGTTATATGCTCAATTTTGCATTTAGGAAGGAAATTAACAATAGAAGAAGATTCTGTGTTAAGATGTACATAAACTTTAGCGTAACTCTGTTCAAAGACATGAGGAAACCTTCAGCGGTATCATTTTTTGGCTGACACCTATCATCTCCAACTACCCATTGACAACTGTGCACATACCATAGCAGCATGGCAGACGATGTTGACGTTTTGGAGAGTGACTAAATAACCAGTCATTTAACTATTATGAAAGTTTGTGATATTCAATGATGTTTAAAGGGAACCAGTCTTGTCAAAAAATGTGAGCAACCTGCAGATATGGGATGGGGTTAATCTGCAGGTTAATAGTGTACTAAACCTGCCCACATTGAGAGGCACATTGCCGTGAGGAAGTTAACTTAACTTCTCCCAGCAGCGTTCGGCTTCAAGTCATGGGGGGTGGCGCTGGCTCAGTCATCGTTCTGTGTATTGAAGGGGGTGGATGTAATTGTGCCCCGGTACTAACTGACTGCCGGCCATAATGCTGAGCCTGCTGTCAGTCAGTGCCGGGGTGCGGTTACAGCTGTCTCTCTCTGTACACTGAGCAGTGACTGAAACCATGCTGGCGCCACCCCTCTGACTGAAAGCCAAACACTGCTGGTGAGAATAAAGCGGGCTCTCAGTGTAGTGGCTGCACGGTGTCAGACCACTGTTAACCTGCAGATTAACTCCACATCGGCAGAATGATAGCATTATTTTACATGACTGGTTCCCTTTAAATAGTAGGCCTAAACAAACTTTTTACTGATTGTAGTTTTTCCTATTAACTCCAAAAATTATTTTCCTTTCCTATAGAAATGGACGTATGAATATTTTCCCAAGATTGTTTAGTTTCTTTCACCAGGGTGTCAGAGGATGGCGCAATGACAGTCACATACAACTTGTCTTACAGAGGCCATGATAATAAGGCTTTTTTTCTAGAGTCTCACTCACCATTTGGATGTATATCCAGGGTCAAAATATAAATATTTTTTGGATTATTACAATTGCCACATTACTTCAGTCACAGCACATTTAGTGAGGAGGAATCATTTACTGATTAGTACAGAGTGACGCTAAAGGGTATGCCACACTAAACAACATCGCTAACGGGATCGCTAAAAAACGTCACTATTTAGCGATCCCGTTAGCGATGTTGTTGTGTGCGGCATCTAACAGCGACGAGCTCCCTGCTGAGATCCTGCTGTGATCTCGCTCGTCGCTGGAATCGTTCCGGACCCTATTTTATCGCCGGCGCTCCCGCTGGGTAAGTATTATCGCTGAGTGTGGCACCTTTTCTTAGCGATTTAGCGGTACTTTTGTACTGCTAAAGTCGTTAAGGAGATCGCTAAACGCGATAGCGTCCTTAACGACATCGCTAAGTTAAGCCGCTATCAGCGATATACAAACAATCCCGCTAGCGATCTCATTAGTATGCGACGCTAACGAGATCGCTAGCGGGATTGTGTAGTGTGGCAGTACCTTAAGACACTGGATGACCTTCATCAGGACTTAACTGATCTGACCAGATAATGAAACCCTGACTCATTTCCTACTCCAACAATTTGTGTGACATATGGCTGGCAACATTTCCTGTTGTGTAACATGGGAAAATACATAATTATAATAGCTATACTAATAAAGCACAGATAGTTTTCTTGTCTTTTTGTCATTATTGACTCAAACACTTTGTACCAAAGAGAAATGTTGCTTTATTCTTATTAACCCCTTAGTGACAGAGCCATTTTGCAGCTTAATGANTCTGAGAAAATATTATTTGCATAATAATTTGGAACACAGTATATGTGGTGTAATATGTGATCTGGTCATGGTGTGATGGTATTTGTTCTTTGTATTTTGTATTATTCAGTCACTATGTGGTGGTAATATGTGGTCTGGTCACGTGACAGTATTTGTTCCTTGTATGTGGTATTAATGGTCATTTAAAAAAAGGTATTGTGACTCATTCCCCTAAAGCAGAATACATAAAAATATACCTAAAAGAGTATTGGATATTTTAGGAAATATATAATAGGTTAGAGTAGAATAGGGCCCAGCCAAAAGATTCTACCTTGTCGTGGTGGTGGCTTAAAAATTATTTTGGCTAGAACAAAAGCTGCTGGCAATGTACAGTAAGTGATCTGGTGTTTGATGGGAATGATGAGAACTGTTAATATCTGATTGGTCAGGTTAGTGGAGAAGTTGAGTTCTTCCAAGAGTGGGCGGTGGGACTGTGCAAGGTTTGAAAGGTGGAGGTGGAGCTGAGATGGAACCTGGGTGAAGTCTCAAGGGAGCCCGAATATTTTGCCAGTTTGGGGCCTCGAAATTCCTAGTGGCAGCCCTGTACCAGGTTTAGCTTATCTAATATTGATATTTAATCTTATTACAGAACTATGTGCTGCTTCTTGATGTTAATTAATACAAATTGCTTAAAGCAAAAAATGACCCCTAAACTAAAGACCTAAATGAAAATTTTACTTTTATTGTGTTGTTTGACAATAAGGATATAGTGCATTAGTAGCGGAAGACTGTATTTTCTTGTTTTATAAACTTAATATGTGATTCCGGCAGCCAACCAGGGCCCAAAAAACATCCAGAATGTCCAGACACAAGGGCTTCTGTCATTGGCTCCCAAAGTCACATGTCCCTCTCCATATAAAAAGCAAACATGTTGTTTTTGTGCTGTTTTGTCAGTGTAACAGCACAGAGAGCCTGCTGCTGCAAGTAGCTACATAGTTAGCTAAGCGGTTTATTGTCAGCTAGTTCAGCTAAACAGGATCCTATGTCAAATCGACCTTCCAGGATGTAAATCGTTTGTGATCATGTGGTGCAGCCAGGAGAGTCCACATTCCACAATTTAAATCGTTTGTGCTAAAAGTGTGGTGCAGCCAGGAGTTCACATTTGAGAATCTAAATTGTTTATGCTAATAGTGTGGTGCAGCCAGGACTCCACATTTGAGAATCTAAATCTTTTGTGCTACTGGTGTGGTCCAGCCAGGAGTCCACATTTCAGAATATAAATCCTTTCTAGTGGGACATAGCTTGGACCAGCATTTCTAGCTTAAACATTGATCAGTAACAGGTGGGTGAGTGACAGCTGTAGGCCTGATATTCTGAAAGTCCTGGAACACACATGAAGGAGACCCAACTTGGAGTTCAAACATTTCCAAACATTAGGGGCTGACACCTGGAAAAGTGGCATCAATTGACCCACAGTAGAGATTTTATAATGGCACAGCAGCAGGCATGCATGATATAGCCAGGATCTGGGCGAGCATTCACAGCTTTGAATTTAAGTTCAAATTAACAGGTAGGTGAGGGACCGGTGTAGGCCTGCTGTGCTGGGAGCCCTGATACCTCATGCAACATCTCAAACTGTATTTCTGCTCAGCCACACTCAGGTGACACAAATATCAGCTTCATAGACTACTTGTCACGATCCACATTTGGATCTGTTGCAGATCTCTCTCTGCATACTAAAACCTTTTTCCTTTCAGGCCATGGGGGAGTAATCTCAGTCTTTTCCCTGGTGGCCGCTGGTGTAATTACATTGCTGCTGACTTGTCAGAGGAAGGTGGTTACCACTCCCACCATCCTTTATAAGGTAACCTTAGGCATCAGCTGATTGTTGGTGATATTGCTTCTTTTGGAGACCAACCAAGCTGAGCCAGGAGCTGCTGAGCGCAGTGGTGCTTCTGCTATTTCCCTGTTCTGGTGCCTTACTCTGCTGTGCGGTGATTTGCAGCAGAGAAAGCTAAGTGTTATTATTTTGTTATTTAACCCCTAGGTGTCTGTCTTTCCGTTTGTTGTTTTGGTGTTATTCACATTATTCCCTGTCTCACCTCCTGGGGAGGGGGTTGGTGGGTTTATCTCAGGGCTAAACAGGAGACAGGGACAGGTCGGTGGCTTGGGCCTCACTACCTTCAAGTGTACCCCCCAAGGTAAGGAAAGACAGGGTCCTTCCTTAGCCCTAGGGGCAGTTCAGGGGCCCCGGTTCCTCGTCCCCTGTATTTCTACAACTGCCCCATGACACTACTATTGTTAGAAATAAAGGATAGTAACACAGTTAGTTGACTGAAAGTAAGTGCAGGTCTGCCAGTCTTGAAGCCCTACTGCTACAGGCAACACACATGAAAGAGACCCAACTTGGAGTCTAAACATTTCCAAAAATTAGAGGCAGACACCACTAAAGTGGCATCAATTTCCCCAGAGTAGAAATAATAGTAGTATAATGGGGCTCTGACATTATCACCAACCAACACATTTTTTTTTTCTCTTTCTGGTGAGCCATGGCCCAAATACAGGCCTTCGCCCAACTGCTTCAGACCCTCACGGATGAGTTTAAGGTGCTGCGGGGTGAGGTGGTGCAGCAGTTACAGCAGTTGGTGCGGTTCTGAGCCTCGGCTCAGATGCAGGTTCAACCAGAACCTAAGATATCTCTCCCTGACAGGTTTTTTGGAGGGAGAGATAAATTTCTGGTCTTTCAGAGGCCTGTAAATTGTATTTCAGGCTCCGCCCCCGTTCATCAGGGAGTGAGGAACAGCGTGTGGGGATTATTGTCTCCCTTCTTAGGGGTGTTCCCCAATACTGGGCCCTCTCCTTGCCGGCCAATTCACCATCTTTACGGTCGGTGAACGGGTTTTTTGCGGCTCTGGCGCTGGTGTATGGAGATCCTGATGGCATCTCCCTGGCGGAATCCCGACTCCGTAAGATCAAGCAGGGGGACCCGGCCGGCTGAGGAATACTGTTCAGAGTTCAGGAGATGGGCCACTGACACACAGTGGAATCATCCTGCTCTTAGGAGTCATTTTGTGCAGGGTTTGTCCCCAAGGTTGCAGGAAACTCTGGTGCAGTATGCCACCCCCAGGTCATTGGAGGCCGCCATGTCCCTTGCCATCCGGGTGGATAGACGCCTCGGGGAGAGGCATACACCAAAACTGCCCCCTGTTGTCCTTACTAGGGAGGAGGGCACAGTTGAGCAGTCGGACGAACCCATGCAGGTGGGAGCAGTTGGTGCCCAAACGGGGTTGCCAGCGGTTCAGCGTCATGTGGGGGCATGTTTTTACTGTGGGCAGACTGGTCATTTCGTTGGGGGCTACCCAGCTAGCGCCAAAATACCTTTGCCATCTAAGAAGCCGCATCCCCCTGGTCGTGCGGAGGAAGGCGACTAAGGATTGTATATTTCCTCCATTTCTTCCCCTCAGTGTACCCTGACTGCGAGAGTGGTGATTGGATGGGTATCTAAGGGAATACTGGTGCTTGTGGACAGTAGAGCAGGAGTCAATTTGGTGGATGCTCACTTCCTCCGGACCAATGGCCTGATGTGTAGGACACTATCAAAACCTCTAGGCGTCCAGACCATTGACTCTGTCCCACTCAGCCATGGGAGTGTGACCCAGGTCGTGCATGATATAAGCCTGCGTATAGGGACTCGTCATGAGGAGTCCCTGTCATGCTACATCTTGAAGGGTATGCCAATACCCATCGTTTTAGGCCTCCCTTGGTTGACAAAACACAACCTGGTCATAGATTGGCGTTCCAGTGAAGTAGTCAGCTTAGGTCAGTCGTGTGAGGGCTGCTGCCTGGGGGGCTACTGTCGTTGCCGTCTTTCTGCAACCATCCCCTTCTCCTCCAGTGGGGGCAGCAGAGGTGCTGCCAAGGAGTAGGGGCAAGTCCCAACCCTCACCACTAGGCAACCCTGAGTCGGAGCCCTCTTGGGAAGAGGGGTCAGGGGAGGGTGGTGGTTTCCTCTGAGAATTGTGTGAATGTGGTGACACAGGGGGACGCCTCTGTTGTCAGTTCCTCAAAGAGTTCACCATCTTGTGGCAAACGCGTGTGTGGCAATGAACGTTCAGGTCCAGACCTGTGTGTGAATGAGTATGTATGGGTGTCCACCAAAGTCATCCGGTGAAAGTGTGCTGCTGATGTCTGGAGTTCTAGGGTGATCGGGCCATATTGAGTGTCGGTCATTCTGGGTCCGGGGACTTACCAGCTGGAGTTACCCCCAGTAATGCCTGTACATAACTTGTTCCCCAGGTTGGCGCTCTGGAGATTTGTGGCACCTCCGAAGCATACGATATTGCCACTTCCATCAGTCCACGTTTGCCATAAACCTGAGAGTCAGGTGACTGCTGGGGTGAACCCTGGAGGATCGAGGCATCCTCACCGTAGGTGGTGTATGAGGTACGGTGTTGAGGGTCCAGAGGCCCCTCATTAAAGGGGGGGTACTGTAACGATCCACATTTGGATCTGTTGCAGATCTCTCTGCATACTAAAACCTTTTTCCTTTCAGGCCATGGGGGATTAATCTCAGTCTTTTCCCCCGGTGGCCTCTGGTGTAATTACATTGTTGCTGACTTGTCAGAAGAAGGTGGTTACCACTCCCACCATCCTTTATAAGGTCACTTTAGGCGTCAACTGTCTATTGGTGATATTGCTTCTTTTGGAGACCAACCAAGCTGAGCCAGGAGCTGCTGAGCGCAGTGGTTCTTCTGCTATTTCCCTGTTCTGGTGCCTTACTCTGCTGTGCGGTGATTTGCAGCAGAGAAAGCTAAGTGTTATTATTTCGTTATTTAACCCCTAGGTGTCTGTCTTTCCGTTTGTTGTTTTGGTGTTATTCACATTATTCCCTGTCTCACCTCCTGGGGAGGGGGTTGGTGGGTTTAGCTCAGGGCTAAACAGGAGACAGGGACAGGTTGGTGGCTTGGGCCTCACTACCTTCAAGTGTACCCCCAACGTAAGGAAAGACAGGGCCCTTCCTTAGCCTTAGGGGCAGTTCAGGGGCTCCGGTTCCTCGTCCCCTGTATTTCTACAACTGCCCCGTGACACTACTATTGTTAGAAATAAAGGATAGTAACACAGTTAATTGACTGAAAGTAAGTGCAGGTCTGCCAGTCTTGAAGCCCTACTGCTACAGGCAGTAGTTATTTCCCCTGAGGAAGCCACGTGTGGCGTGGCGATATGCGTGGGGTTCTTTCTAAATCCCCCCTCTTTCCCTCTGCTTCCCTGCAGCAGCCATGGCTCCTCATGATTTTTTTCACTGTGCTGGCATTTTTTATGCTCTGATTTTGGCTTCTTGACTTCATGCCTTTTAGGAGCGCTCATTATCATCCATTGCATTCTAGATGAGTTTAAACATTTTTGGGTTTGTATTATTGCTTATATATTTGTATACATCAGACCGGTGCTATTTATATTGTTTTTTCATTTTCCATATGGTGCTGTGAATTGTCCAGGTACCCAGTTTACTTGTCGTTCCATATCTTGTGTGTTTCCTTTTTCATTTCACAGTGTACACTTCTTTCTTGGAACCTATTATTATATTTCTTATGCTGCTAGGTATCAGTTGTGTGGGGGTATTCATTGCCATCATTTTATGGCATGTTTTTGTATATGTTTTTAAATGTTTTTAATTTGATTGTGTTTTTCTTGCACATTTTTTGGATACCCATTAATAAAATTGTTTATACATCTCTTAATACGGGTGTTCTCAGTTAATTTGAGGCATTTCTTTTCTTTCTTTTTTTTTTGTCATTGCTCTTAAATTGCCTCTTTGGTGAAACCCTTTATACATACACATTTGTCTTGAGTGGTGCCCTCTTTCTGCTTAGTTTCCTACTGCTGCAGGCAACACACATGAAAGAGACCCAACTTGGAGTCTAAACATTTCCAAAAATTAATCCCCAGAGTAAAAATAGTATAATGGGGCTCTGACACCCCTTCCAATACAGACAACCCACCAGATGGAGACACAACTTCGAGTCTATATATTTCAAAAAATTGTTAGTAATACCAGCAGCAGCAAGCAAAGAAGCCACGAGAAAGGTGACACAGACTGCAGTAACGCAAGATCAATACTGCACACTAAAAACTACATCGTGACCTAGTCTGCCCAGTCTGCGACTGGGGTGCAAAAGTCATTGACGATCCATGACTTGTTCTTTTTCATGAAAGTTAGGCAGTCTCCACTTTTAGGAGCCAACCGGATGCGCTTATCCATCAGAATACCACCAGCAGTGCTGAAGACACATTATGAGAACGCTGGCTGTCGGGCATGACAAATCCTTCAAGGCGTGATAGCTGAGCTCAGACCACTCTTCCATTTTTGAATACCAAAATGCAAAGGGTCCAAAAACCCCTGATGGCAGTGATATTGAGCTCAAGATCTTCCTACACCATCCTCTCCAGTCATTCACTATGTCACAGACTTGTACTCTGTTCTTCTGGTGCATGGACTGGTCTAAAATGTGTGAATCAACTCAGAAATTACTTTTGCCACTTACACTGCTGCTGCTAATGTTTTTAACATGACGGCTCAACGTTCCCAGGGTTGGAAATCTATAACTGCGATGCACACTGTGTGCCTCACTGTTGCCTTGGGGAAAAAACACTCTTAAGATTGTCTACAAGCTTGTTTCTATACTCCAACATGCACGTGTCCCTTTGCAAGGGGGAAAGCTTATGGCAAAATTTACTCTTGCACAGTGGATATAGCAGACTGGCAATCAAGTAGGCAGCACTATTTCTAATCCTAACAATACGGGCATCAAATTGAGGATGCAACAAGAAGGCGCTGATGTGTCGGGCACTTCCATGAGGTCCAAGTCCATGTGCGACGACAGACCAGAACTTAGAGATATTGTTATCCCTTCCGCATCCTCCTCTGCTTTCTCTTCTTCCTCTGGGACCACAACCTCCTCCCGCAGACTATTCAAAGTGTGCTCCAGCATATAGATGACCGGAATAGTGATGCTGATGACGGCAGATGCGGTTTATGGGGCGCCCGGTGGTTTGCGAGGACCGCTAGGTTGCATTTTAGCAGTAGTCATATTATTGGAATTTTTGCCTCTAATGAGTCTTTTACGAAGTTGGCCGATAACGTGAGTTAAGTCATCTTTTTGTCTCATAAAAGGTCAAGGCTATACAACCCTTGCCACCCATGCGAACTGCAGATCCACGAATGCTGCTAGCCACAGCCAGAGTTGTGGCTGAGGATGCAGTACTTGTCGTGGTTACATCACTCCGTGTCTGTGTGGCAAGCCGCAATCTAGCCTCGTCTTCCTCCTCCTGTGCTGAGATACTCAGCTGCATGCCTCTGGGTTCACACCAAGTGGGATCTACAACCTCATTGTCATCCTCTCTGTTATCCCACTCCTTGCCCTGATACACCCTCCTTCTCTTCCTGCCCTCACAGCACGGTACAATCCGCATGCACCTCATCAGGAACACTTCCACTCCCAGGGGTTAAGATCTGGTGACGAGGATCTGGATTCTGCTCGGACCCTACTTCTTCCAGCCCCAGATCTAACGGAAAAAAATTTTGAGCATGGGTGCAGATGTTTTTCATCCTCTTGAGTCTGTGAATTTTGGGAGTAGACCTCTGATACCCAGACTTGCCCTTCTGTGGTTCCCCACAGTCAGTTGGGCGGTTAGAGAGTTATGACGTGGGGGGAAACACCACTGAGGACTGTACTGTGTGATGTTAAGGAGGAGGAAGAGAAGGAGAGACCACATGTGGAGCGCTTGCCATCCACAGGAGCACATGCTTTTTCTGGCACTCAACTACAAGGCGTAGATTAGGGCATCCCACAAGCTCGCTGCCTCAGGGTAACACTTGACTCTGATCTCTCCTTCAAAACATATACGCATGTCCTTTCCACTTTCTGCCAACTACAACTCAAAAATATTTCCAGAATCCGTACATTACTTAATTTAGAATCTGAAAAACCATAGTCCTTGCACTCATCATCTCCCGCCCCGACTACTGCAACTTCCTGCTTTGTTGCCTCCCTTCTAACAGTCTTGCACCTCTCCAATCTATCCTAAACTCTGCTACCCGAATAATCCACCTATCATCCCGCTTTTCTCTGGCCTATCCTCTCTGTCAATTCCTTCATTGGCTCCGCATTACCAAGAGAGTAGTTCTATCGTAACACACAGCAGATGCAGTTAAAAGGAAACATACAACAGCAGCGGATCAGTATTGGGGTGAAAGCAGGATGAGGAGTTTGTGCAGGTTGGGAATAGATGGGGATGGTACTGGACATGTGAGACATCAAATGTGTGTTTTTGTTGTAATCTCTGCAGAAACAAAATGAACATATACCCTGCTGTAAGTGAATAAGCAACACCTATAGTGCATATAAATAACATAGGGTACTTATTTAGTAAAAACAGTTTTTGATCAAAAATGCGAAAGGCCATCCCACCAGTGAGGTCCAGCCCATTATAGACTCAGTCCCCTGATGACTCCAGTATGGAAAAACATGTTGGGGAGGCTAACATTTCTCGATTTTAATTGCATTGGCAATTTATAACCAATACAGATCAGCATAATACTATAGTGGTCGGTGGCCATCTAGTCTAATAATCTGATAATTAGTTACTATATATTTTTTCAGCTGGCGAATTTAAAGGGGAGATCTCCAAATGAATGAATTAATGACTATTCAAGAAAATCGGTCAAAAGCACTTTGTGCTTTTACATTTAATGCACTTAATCCCTATTATTAACCAACACACTAAAACTAAAATTTTAATTTAAGTCTTTAGTTTAGGGGTTCTATTTTGCCTTATAAAATTTGTATTAATGTATTGACCCTACGCTGACTGAGGAACAGCAATTTGTACTTTGCTTATTGGTGTTTTACATTGAATAATTAGTAATGACATCTTATTCTGGACACAACTTAACTTATTGGAGATGTTTAGACATAGGTATCAGCTGCACGGATGAATGGTCAGAGGGAGGATGCATGATCTCACAAAGTACTCGGAGATTTGGCACTCTGGAATAAAGTCATGTGTACACTCAGCATTTGATACTATAGATAGTTTCCAAAGGGACAATGTAGAGCATGTGCAGTGAGAAGTCCTGAAGTCTCTTTATCAAAGCAGGATAAGATGGACCATACATCAGAACTTACAGGCTAGCGGGAACATCAGAGGTTCTAGGCTGCTGGGAATTAGCTAACTACCTGTACCACTCTCTTTTAGCCAGTCCTCATACTAGTCAGAAGACATACCTCTTCCCCTTTCACACACCATGATAAAGCAGGGCAAAACATGCATTGGGATGCAGGAAAATTGCTAGATCAGGTTAAATTCCGATACTTGTTGTGAATTGCTGCCTTCATTCTATTGTTTTGTCACTCAGTGTTTAGCAATGTACTGCTCAGGGCAGGGGGGGGATTCAAATTTTTAACAACAGGTTCTGTGTTTGTGCGTCGGAAACCACACCCTTTTAAGCCACACCCATTTGAAAGCCACACCCATTTTAAGCCACACCCATTTACACACACCTTTTCCACAAACATATACAAGTAGGGGCGCAGTCAGTTTAATAAAAATAAATTGGAATGAGATCAGAACAGTGCACAAGCGTTGGGAACCTCCAGATACAGCGAGCGCACGTGTAGTTCACACAGCACCAAGACTGTCGCGGTCACAGCAGGGCTCAGCCCTCACATTGTCCGGTTATTAGTCGCGCTATGACGTCAGACAGTACAAGGGGCTGTATGTATGCTGCCTTCAGTGTGCGCCATTGGGGAAGGGGTGTCCCTGCGCTGGTCATGGGGGGAACCTCCAGGACCAAACCAGGCGTTATACTGGGGCCGGCTTGGCAAGGGTTAAACGCACCAGTCACAGTTGTACTCCAGATGTCACCGCGTTATACAACACCTACTGCACACACAATAATTACCAGACTCGCTGGCGAACATGCCCCAGTCCCCTCCCTACTCTGCCTCACAAAAAACTGCCAAAATAGGTGGGTAGCCAAAACACGACTGCTTCACGGGGCG